>VDFB02337136.1:0-127107 GCA_007258455.2 Sequoia sempervirens
ATCAATTGTTCACCATCTAGAGTAGCTAGTTGATATGATCTAGAATAAAAAGAAGATATGATGATGTAAGGACCCAACCAGTTTGGTTCAAACTTGCCCAGCTTTTCTCTGCCAGCCTGGTTCTTAGGGATTTACATGAGGACTAAGTTGCCAATGCCAAACTTCCTGACCATGACTTTCTTATTGTAACTGGGACAAAGAAGGTTCTAATACGCTTGTAGATGGTTTAGGGAATTTTTCCTTCTTTCCTCTAACATCTCCAACTTGAGCAGGTGTGACTATCTATACTCCTCATCATCAATTAAACCCTTCAGGGAGACTCGTAAGGAAGGAATTTCAACCTTGATGGGAAAGATGGCCTCAGCTCCAAAGACTAGGGAAAATGGAGTGGCTCATGTGGGTGTGCGAATGTTGGTGCGGTAAGCCCACAAAGTAGGGTTGAGTTGAATATGCCAGTCATAGACAGCGTCATTGACAATCTTTTTAAGGATTTTAACAATGGTTTTATTTGACGCCTCAGCTTGACTGTTTCCTTGCGGATAATACAAGGAGGAAAAATGATGTTGGATGTGAAATCGCTCACATAACTCACGAACGTCCTATTTTTTAAATAGACATCTGTTGTCAGTGATGATGGATTGCATAAGGCCATACCAAAAAATGATGTAGTTAAGAATGAATTTGGATATTTGTTTTCTAGTTATGTATGTCAAAGGGATGGCTTTGATCCACTTTGTAAAATACTTTGTGGCGGTGATGATGAATTTATGGCCATTGGATGAGGCAGGATGGATCTTTACCCATGATGTCGAGTCCCCATTGAGCGAAGGGCCAAGAAGAAGTGATAGGCTAAAGTTCTTGTGCTGGAGCGTGAATCAAATCACTGTGAATCTAGCATTGGCAACAAGTCCTGACATATTCTAGTGCATCTTTTTCAATGGTCGACTAGTAGTACCCAAGTCTCGTTAACTTCTTGGCCAGAGTTGGACCACTTAAATGAGACCCACATATACCCTCATGTACTTTGCGTAAGGTTGTACGTGCTCCGTTAGTGTCGAGACATCTAAGGAGGGTGTTGTTGACGATGGCATATATTGCGGCTTTTCGGATAAAAGACTTCCTCTGGTTATTAGACAAATTAGGTGGAAGGGTTTGGGACTTAAGGTAGTCATAAATATCTTGGTACCAGGGAGAGTCGAGACCAACAAGTTTGCAGACCATCTCTGACTCTAGAATGTCATAGGCAGGGACCAACAAATTTTCTATTAGGAATTCTAGTTGAGGCATAATGCTTGGAATGTTGAGGAGAGAGCCTATTGTAGCCATTGCATCTACTGCCTTGTTCTGTATTCTCAGAACTTTTTCAAAAGTTACCATATGAAAGTACATTTGGAAACTAGTAACCATTCATTTGTAGGGCATGGTTTCTCATCCTTTGTGTCGTAGTCATCGTTAACCTAGTTGATGACCAACTGAGAATCCCCATAGACATGTAGTGTTTGGATTTTCCATTTTATTGCCATTCTAAGTCATGTAACCAGTGCCTCGTATTCTGCCACATTATTTGTGCATGTGAAATCTATGTGGAAAGACTTAGGAATGGAGTCTCCTTGAGCGGTGATGAACATGATTCCTACCCTTGAGCCATGATTTGTGTGTGATTCGTCAAAGTAGAGTCTCCAAGGTGACTTAGGTTTCGTATGGAATATCGATTCATCTGGAAAATCTGCCACTAATGAGTGATCACTTTGTAAAGGTGTGTCTTCCATTTGGTTTGCTATGACTTATCCTTTTATTTCCTTTCTTTCTACATATTGAATATCATATTCGCTCAAAATCATGACCCATTTTGCTAGACGTCCTGTTAATGCTGCTCGACTTAACAAATATTTGAGGGGGTCAATCTTTGCGACTAGTTGTGTCTAATGGCTTAACATATAATGTCTTAGCTTCTATGTTGCAAAGACCATGGCTAGACAAGCCTGTTCAATTGATGTGTAGTTCAGTTCATACCCGACCAATGTCTGATTGATGTAATAAATAGCTCTTTCTTTTTCTTCTTGGTCGTTCTATGCTAGTAATGCCCCCAGTGCTGAAGTAGTGGAAGAGATGTATAATATCAAAGGCTTTCCCTAAATGGGAGGCATAAGGACTAGCGGCGACAATAGGTAATATTTTATTTGCTAAAAGGCTTCTTGGAATTTATCTGTCCACACAAAGGGGATACCTTTGCACAGAAGATATTGGAATGGTTGGCATTTATCGGCCAATTGGGCTATGAAGTGCTAAATAGACTGCAACCTACCTTGTAGGGTTCTGAGTTCACTGATTCCTCTAGGCGGAGGCATGTCTATGATGGCTTTTACTTTTGTTGGATCGATCTCAATGCCTCTTCGAGAAATTATGTATCCCAAGAGTTTACCCGATGTTACACCGAAGACACATTTCTTAGGATTTAGCTGGACTTTGTATTCTTTTAGTCTCTTGAAAATTGTGTCTAACACCTTCAGATGATCCTTTCTTGTTACTGATTTAGCCAAGAGGTCATCTACGTAATCTTCCATTATTCTATGCATCATGTCATGAAAGATTGTGTTCATAGCCCTCTAATATGTGGCGCCTACATTTTTAAGACCAAATGGCATGATATTCTAATAGTATGTACCCCAAGGGCAAGTGAATGTTTTTTATGTTGGTCTTCGGGGGCAATACGAATCTAATTATAGTCAGAGAAATTGTCCATGAGGGACAACATCTCATATCCTGCTGTGAGGTCAACTATGATATCAATATTTGGTAAAGGAAAGTCATCTTTTGGGCATGCCTTATTTAGGTCTAAAATCTATGCAGTCACGGATCATCCCATTTGGTTTTTTTACTGGCACCAGGTTAGCTATCCATTCAGCATAATCAATAGACCATATGAACCCAGCGTCTAGGAGTTTCTTCAACTTAGCCTTGACCAATAGAGCGACCTGAGGATGCATTTTGTGTAACTTCTATTTAACTGGTTTGGCATTAGGCAATAGTGGCAGATGGTGCAAAACTAGTTTTGGGTCTAATCCCGGCATGTTAGCATAGGACCATGCAAAGTTGAATTTACGTTCTACAAAGAATTTGTGAAATTTCAGTCTTTCTTCTTCAGTCAAGGATCCAACGAAGAGGACCATTTTGGGATCTTTTGCAATTGATATGTTGTCTTCTATGGTGCCTTCTATAAGCATGGCTAATTTCTCTTGAGTAACAGGATGAAATTCTAGTCCTCCATCTTTGGGCGCCTCAGAGAGGCTTTCACCCACAGCTACATCCTTTGTTTTTACTTTTTTTTTTTCAGAAGGTGCCTTTCAATTTTCACCTAAAGACATTTCATTTTTTATTTTTTTTTATTTTTTTAATTTTGCGACTAGAGGACGAAGCAGTCTCACCGAAGTAGGCCGCACAATCTAGGTCAATTGTGAATCCTGCCTTGTGATCACCACTAGGTATATCCTCACGTAATCCCATAAATTCTACAATAGTCTCATCATTTTGAAAGGTGTCCAGGACTAGTGGGCCTTGTTGGTCCCAATCAATTAATTGTGGATATACTAAGGAAATGCCATCATCAATGTTGGTGAATTGAGGGGAGGATACAGAAAGTATATAGACAGATTCAGAGATATTGTGGATGAAATTATCATCATCCAATTCCACATCAGACTCTATCCAATATTCCCCTTCACTTGTTTCATATTCGTTGTCAAAGTAAGGGGTGAAGGGTTCAAAGTCATGGTTGTTCGCATTATCTGGCAAGTCAGATGGATTCGACTGCTAGTTACTAGATTCGGGTGGTGGGTCTTGTATGTCATGGGGAAAGGAAATGGAACTATGACTATTTGGTGCCCGATCGATTTTAAATGTTTGCCAAAATTTTTGTTCAGAGGTAAGCTCCCCTGTTTTGACAAAAAAATCATTGAAGCAACAGTCACTTAAGGATCTTTGAGAGCCAAATTCCCACTCTTGGGAGTTAGTTTTGGTGAAGGTTTCCTTAGTGGTCTTGACACTTTCCGAAGCATGCACATGCTCACTTAAAAGCCTAGTGGTACGTCCTGGGGCAATGTCGAGGAAGATGGTATCTCCTCCACTCCCTCCACCACTGGGCTTTCGAGTGAGCACCTAAAACCCAAAGAAGCTATCAAGAATAAAGGAAACTAAAACCAATAATGATTATACCTATTGTTCATTGAAGCTTCCTCGATTCACCTTCATAGCACCTTCTAACTTGCTGCTGGTTGCCCTTAGATCAAACATGTGAGCAATTTGAAAACAAAGACTAAGTCCTACACAAGCTTTGAAGACAATGAAATCAAGTATCTATGTCTATGACAAAATGACTCTAATGCCTAAGACAATTATGCCAAAATCACTAATAAATATGCAAGTATATGTTAATTTTGACACTTAAATAATTAAAGATAATTATTTAATTTGGAAGATATGCTCAATAATTAAATAAATTAATAAATTAATTTAATTATGAGAATTAGTGACATATTAAATAAATAAATGAAATTCATTTATTTAATAATCAAGAAGATTAAATGAATAAAGGTAATTAAATAAATTAAGAAATTTATTTGATTAGGGGGAAGACTTAGACAATTAATAACGTATTTAATAAATAGATAAATTTTATTTATTTAATAATCATGAAGAATAAAAGGACATGAATTAATTAAATAATTATGAATTATTTAATCAATAGTCAAATGCAGACCAAGGACATAATTAAATGTCATAATTATGCTAGGAAGAAAGTGGTAAAAATAGAGCTTGCAGGCCTAGGTCATTTTTAAGTGTCTACAATGATAAGTTTGTCACTCATTTACTTTGAGGTCAAGGAGTGCTCCTAGTGCTCCTCCTAAGGTTTAGTTCCTAATAAAGCCTTAGTTGTTACAATAACAAGTAAAGACATTAATATATAGAAATTACATTATAAAAAATGATATAGTTAACAAAATAATCAGTTACCACCTCTAGATGATCACTCTCCTTGAGGGAAATATTCACATGCCCATGTTGTGGCATGATGAAGTCCTATAGAAACCATCCAAAGAGAAATTAAATTATGAATTAATAATGGTTTGATTTTTCACTAACTAATAGCTATAACAACGGATGTATTGAAATTTAGTAATATGCCTCATACCCTTGTGAGAGGCATCGAGGAGTCTATAGCAGAAGAAACACTAAGCTCCATTTCCCTATGAACATCTGGAGGTGTTTTTGCTTGTAACATCTGAAAAATAAAACAACAAATTATTTAATCACGAAAACTAGAATAGTGATGCACGTCATGGCTTATAATGTATGAGATAATAACCAAAAAATTTAGTACTTAATGAACTATATATTTCTTACTATCATGCTTACTATTTTCCCTATCCATAGCTTGTTCAAAAGCACCTGTTTTAGGATTTTATCCATAGCAGCAAGGCGGTGAACCGTTTGATAAAATGCTTTGGTAGACATGTACGAAAAATGTGGTAGCATATATAAGGTAGTGAATTGTTTGAAAAAATGCCTCAAAGAAATGTGGTCTCATGGTGATGGAATACCATGACAAAAAAATGTGTCATGGCATTCCATCACTATGAGACCACATTTCTTTGAGGCAATTTTTCAAACAATTCATTGCCTTCTCTATGGTATTATGCTGGGATGGGGTGGATGGTATAGTTTGGTCTTGGTTATGAGATGAAGGGTGATCATGACATGAAGAGGGATGGGTGGGGATATTAACAAATGGAATAAGAGGTAGAAGGTTCCATGGATTGGTTAATTAAGGATGAGGATGAGGACCTTGAAAATAATTTGGAGGGGAATTTTAGCTAAAGGCTTGGTTTCTATAGACGAGGCAGTGAGTAGTTTGAAAAAATTCCTCCAAGAAATGTGGTCTCATGGTGATGGAATGGCAATTCCATCACCATGAGACCACATTTCTTGGAGGCATTTTTTCAAACTACTCACTGCCTTGTCTATGTTATTGCTTACTATTATGCTTTGATAGATTTTTTCCAGCACCCATGGTTTGTTAAAGCACCTTTTTAGAATTTTAGCGATGCAGCAAGAGTGAACTATTTGATAAAATACTTTGGTAGACATGTATGTAAAATGTGGTATAGAAAAGGCAGTGAGCTATTTGAAAAAATGGCTCAAAGAGAATTAGGTCGATGGTGATGTCCATCACCACGGAGACCACATTTCTTTGAGGCATTTTCAAATAACTCATTGCCTTGTCTATCACTATTATTATTCTTTTATATATTTTTTCCAAGCATCCATAGCATAGACAAGGTAGTGAACTGTTTGAAAAAATGCCTCAATAAAAAAGTGGTCTCATGGAATGCCATGACAAGCAAATGCACTTGCCCATCACCATGAGACCACATTTCTTTGAGGCATTTTTTCAAACAACTCATTGCCTATGTCTATGTATTACCTATTATTCTTTTATATATTTTTCCAAGCATCCATAGCATAGACAAGGTAGTGAATTGTTTGAAAAAACGCCTCAATAAAAAGTGGTCTCATGGAATGCCATGACAAGCAAATGCACTTGGCAATGCTCCTAGTTATTACTTATGCTATGTGAAGTAATTGCATCACTACTTATGTTGACTTTCTAAACAACTATATTGTAATTGAAATTTTTTCATCTATCAACATCTAGTTATTAGTTATGAAATTTTAAGTAATGCTTTGATTTTGAAATATGTACAATGCATTTTAATCAACGATATGAATATAAACTACACATCTATTTTACAATTCAATAGTTAAACTTTTATTCTATTGCTTGCATGAAGGTTTGTACTCCACTCATTGGAGGTGTTCCCTGAAACCTCCAATATTAGCCTATTCAACATCCAAAATTAGATATTAGAATACCATTCATATAACAATGCTATTCACATGTAATATTATAATTGTTTACAAGTTACATACCTCGTAGCATTAGATGTAGTGGAGTAATAATATAGGGTGGAAGTCGGTGTATCTGAGTATCAACACTATGACCCTAAGAATTTTATTACAATCATTAAACTAGAGTGGATTAATCTTGCATTTCAAAATGTAATTTAATAAATTCAATTCAATGAACATGCTAACATTTACGAGTCAATCTTTGAAGCCTCATTCAAAATGTAATCACCTTTCGCCATCTCCACAAAGCTGTAGGCATTATCTTGTGCCCAACCTCTTGGCAAGGTTATGTGGGAGTCCTTATGTACAAGATGACCCAAAAGAAACTTGAAAAGAATGGACTGACCTACCCATGGGAGCTCTCCTTGGGCTGATTGTTGTACTACAAAGTGGCACCTTCAAGATGATACTCTGGGTCAAAGAGCTGATAGACTGCAAAGTGTCCACCTTAGCACTCTCCTTCATGATGGAAGGGATAACAACATGCTCATGAGTCAGCCTAGTGAAAGCTCGTCTCCCTTGCCACCAAGGATCCTGACGTGCACCTGGTCTATCCTGTGCCGACCCTCCACCTCTCCCTTCAAAGTCCCTCATATCAAAATAGTTGGGATTTTATTGAGGATGAACTCGCAATAGAGTTTCCTCAAGATATATTGGGGGACCTCATTATTGTTGCATGTTGGATAGTCAAAAACCATCCACCACCTATCCCAAAAATTGTTCCTAATCCCTTGGTGGTGGCACCAATGGATAGGAAACCTCTTGCCATTAAGGGCAATATTTTGATTTGTGCATGGGTCAGTGAATAGTGAGCACAAATCATATTTTGTAGTTTTTTCATTTTTACTTCTTTATATGATAATTTATCTGCATAAAATTCCTCCACAACTCCCTCCTATCTGCCCAACCAATTTTTTTTTGGTGATTGCATCTACATGTGTTAACATGTCTTGAAGTGAACTCACAAGTGTTCTTCTTTCCACGGTTGAACTTAAAGGATCATTCAACCTCGTGATTAACTCAATCTATATTTTTTGTTTTCAATTTCCCCCATTAAATTTTGCTAAGTACCAAGAGGATGTTAAGGAATTGGTGGAGGAGTTTGTTGTTGTGGTTGTTGAGGATTGTATTTGTGTGCTTGTTAATGTGGTTTTTGAGAATTTTGAGAAGGGTTTTCAAGTTGATTAGCATCTCCTAAAAATTAAAGAAATGAATATTAAAAAAAACCTAAAATTACCTATTTAACAACAAATTCACAAAAAAAATAAACAATGCTTACTTACTTTGACCTCCTCATTGACATGGCAGCATCTTGGTGACAAAATTACAATGATTCGATGAAGAAATTGCAGCTTTTGATCATTCCAAAATGTGAGTGCATAATTGCAGGGTTTGTTGGTTGCGGGCAAGAAAAAACATAGTGAAAATGAAATGATATGGTTTGCTTTTCTTTTTTGTTTTAATAAGCTATAGCGCGCTCACGTTATAACGTGAGTGTGTTATAGGCTCAATGTGATCGAGCCTTAGGATTGGT
The DNA here is from genome assembly GCA_007258455.2 of Sequoia sempervirens. NCBI lineage: Eukaryota > Viridiplantae > Streptophyta > Pinopsida > Cupressales > Cupressaceae > Sequoia > Sequoia sempervirens. The sequence goes on from VDFB02337136.1 coordinate 8,501, forward strand.
CACACCAAGCCATAATGCGAGCGTGTTATAGCCTTTCATTTAAAAAAAAAAATTGGCCACTTTTTGGCCCCCCCAACTTTTTGCACCCACCCATGTGTCCAATAATTATGCATATTAATTTTTGAACTAACAATGTACTCCAAAATGTCCTCCACAAGCACTTGCATAAGCTTCTTCAAGTGTTATAGGGATTTCAAATTGTTTAAGACATCTAAGAGACCATCAAACAATCATCTATATGAAACGCCTGCTAGAATTATGTACTTAGATGCAAGTTTTCAAAGACGAGCTTGAGTGTTCTTAGTTGTAGGCTTAGGAAAGGTACCTTCTTTTAAGTAATAAAATATCATTGTGTACCATTCACTAGAGTTGTCGACATTGGTTAATAATACTTTAACTTTTTCATCGATTGATGGTTTTAAGATCATTTGGATTGTAAATATGAAATTGGAAAAATGATCTTTGAGAGATACAAGGGAAGCAACACTCACCATTGCATCGGCATGACAATTATCCTTTCATGGTATGTTTTCAATGGTATATGATTCAAATTTATCTAATAATGTCATCGTAAGGTATTTGTATCGAATAGTAAATCATGTTTTGCTTGATATAAACCATTTATTTATTTAATGAATAATTGAGAATCTTCAAATATAGAAATGTGTTGAACACCTAAGGCTAATGCTACGCGTATATGAGTGATTAAAGCTTCATAATCTGTAGTGTTATTTGTACATAGGAAGTTTAAATAGAAGGATAAGGGAATAGGCTTACCTGAAGGAGGAGCTATTATAACCCCATCTCTAGAGCTAGTTTGACACTTAGAACCATCAAAATACAATTCCCATGTTTCTTTCTCTTTTTCAATAGTCAACACACTTTCATTAGGGAATGAGTCCCTATTAGGTAATGCTAAGGGAGAAGGAGCATCGACTAAATGGTCAATTAAGGCTTGTCCTTTGATTTCCTTTTGAGAGAAAAATTTAAGATCAAACTCAATTAACAACATAACCCATTTAGCTAAGTGTCCTAATAAATCGGTTTTAGCAAAAAGATGTTTTAAAGGATCGAATTTTGTCATCACATGAATTTCCACATTTAACAAGTAATGTCTCAATTTACTACTAGCAAATATAAGATCCAAACATTATTTATCTATCATTGTATATCATGTTTTGTAATCAATCAAAGTTTGACTAATGTAATAAACAGGATGTTCTCTACCACTATCATCTTGTTGAGCCAACAATGTTGCTAGAGCATGGGTTGATGCTGTTGTATAAAGGATAAATGGTCTTTCTTGCATAGCAGGTTGTAAAATAGGAAGATTAGTGAGATAATCTTTCAAACTTTCAAAGGCTTGTTTAAAATCCTCATTTCACTTAAACTCAACTTCTTTCTTAAGGATTTTTGTAAAGAGTAATGTCCAAACTACTAAGGATGCTACAAAATGACAGATAGCTTGAATTATCCCTTGTAGGGTATGCAATTGAGAAATATTTTTAGGAGGTGGAATGTTAATAATAGCATCAATTTTATTCGTGTCCACCTCAATTCCTTTATGAGATACTACAAAACCTAAAAAAATTCCGCTATCCTCACCAAAGACACAATTCTTTGGATTTAGTCTCATGTTATACTTTCACATTCTTTTAAATATTTTCTGAAGGGTCTTAACATTGTCTTGTCAAGTTAAAGATTTAGTTAAGATATTATCAACATAATCTTCCAAAATCTTGTGTATATAATCATGAAATATCAATGTCATAGCTCTTTGATATGTTGTACCAATGTTCTTTAATCCAAAAGGCATAACCACCCAACAAAATGTTCCCCAAGCTATAGTAAATGTTGTCTTGTATTGATCTTGAGGGTTGATAAATATTTGATTATATCCCAAGAATCCATCCATGAACGACAACAAAGCATGTCTGACAATGGATTCTACTATCATGTCGATATTAGAAAGGAGAAAGTCATCTTTTAGAGATGCTTTATTAAGGTCACAAAAATATATACACATCCTAATATGATTATCAGGTTTTATGACTATGACAATGTTTGAGATCCATGGAGAATAGTCAATAGGCCATATAAAGCTAGCTTCAAGGGGTTTTTAAATCTCATCCTTCACCAATAAAGCTATCTTAGGATTCATCTTACGTATCTTCCATCTTACCAGTTTAGCATCTTGTTCAAGAACAATGTTGCATGTCGCTATCTTAGCATCAATACCTGACATATCCAAATAAGTCCAAGCAAAAATTTCATGAAATTCAAGTAATAATGTTGCATGATCTTCTTGTTCATCCTCATCAAGATACTTTCCTATTTGAATCACTCTTTCTTTGCTAGATGTATCCATTGGTATGTTAATTGTATCTCCCATAGGAAGTGCATTTTGTCTCAAAATTTCAGAATTGTGTTCTTCTTTATCATTGTCAACATCATTGATTTCCTCTTGTTCATCCATTTGTTTAGTACTAACCATAGCACAAATGACTCTTTTTTTCTTAGGAGTAAATGACTTATCATAAACTCCTAACATTTCTTTCAAAGCTTCATCATCTTCAAAGTATTCCAATGACTCCTCACATGTTGTATCAATCAACTCAAGATGCTTCAAAGTAAGAGTTGTCTTAGAGTAACTACACATGATGGTGTTAATGTTAAGTGAAGGTCTTTTTGTTTCTTTCGTTATCTTAGAAGGACAATATCCAAGACCAATGTTTGTTTCTTGTGTGTTAGGCTCTATAGGAACATGGATTCCTTATTCTTTTCTTCCACGTCCTTTTCCATTATAACCAAGTTGTTTCAAGAGCTCATAAATTTTCCATAGATTTTTCCCATCTCTTTCGGATTTAGTGGTTGTTGATAGTCCACTTCATCAAAGTTTGTTATATAACTTGTGTCTTCTTCTAAAGTGGATGAAGTAGATGCTTGTGAAGGTTCATCCGAGTTATGTGTTGACATTACCATTGATTCTTTTCCTTTTTTAGGATGTTCTTTTGTCATCTTATATTCTCCCATGAATGTTGGTGTGAACTCTAAGGAACCCCAATCATCTTCCAATAACTTCGTGAATTCTTCAATATTATTCTATTTTTCTTGTTCTTGTATGATTTCAACTTTTGGAGTTGGTATCAATGTTTTCACAATATATTGTTTATATTTCTCAGTGTGCAAACAACTTTTAGGTTTGTTACTCATAAATATACTATGTATCATGTTTGTAATTTGTGTCCGCTTGTTCACATTTCCTGCTTAGGTCAAAGGCCTTCATATTCATTTTATCCCTTTGTCGTGGTTTTCTCTAAGTTTCTAATTTTTTGTCGCGTTTTCTCCAAGTTGCGAAACTTAGTTCTTTGGTGCTCCTTGTTTGTTGTCTGTGTTGTCGGGTTTGTGTTTTTCTTGACTTTCTGATAGCCTAACTTATTATCCTTTGTAGCACCAAGTGTGCAGTCATTGATCATAGGTTTGCAAAACTTCATAACTCCTGACTTTAGGTTGTCAAGTTTCAGGTCGCTGCAACAAAGGGAGTTTATTGATTGTTCTACAGGTTTCAAGACACTATCCTTGCATTTAATAAGGTGTATGGTATGACTAGGAGATGTCTTATCAAGATTTCTAGAAGGCACACAAACCTTAGGGTTTTTATTAATGCAAAATAAAATAAAGTGTCGTATTAATTTAGCACCAAATGCATGTCTTGTCATTTTACAAAGATTAAGGTGGTGAGAAATTATTTGTTAAAGCCTCAAATGTCCTTCTACCTGCTACTATTATTTCTTTAGGAATTCAAGCATTTCTTTAAGCACAGTGAGCTCATGCAGTCTGAAATTGAAAATCGTTGGCTCGGTGTGAGGGATACAGAGCTAGGAATTTTTAAATTGGAAGAATTTTGGGCATGTTTGGAAAGTAAAGAAAAGTATTTTGTAGATGCAAAGGTGCTTGAAAGTGGATTAGCTCATGCTAGGGGTTTTCTAGAAGTTGTATTGAGCGTAGACCTAATTGTTGGATGTGCAAGAAGGCATTGCAAATTCTAGAGAAGGCACCTATAAAAGAGATGTATGTTGTAGCAACTAACAAATTTTTTAGGGTTAATGAACCCTGGTGTAAAAATTATATGGCCAAAGGGTGGTTAAAATCAGAGAAAAGAGGTAAGTCCTAGTTACCTAGTAAACTTAAAAGGGTGCATTTTAAAGCGAAAATTGTTGATGTCATTGCTTTACTTCACTGTATTGTTGGGGATGCACAAATTGAATTATTTGAAGACTGGATTTGTTAGTTTATTTTGGTTATCCATGATGATGATGTGTTTATCGATTGGGCGAAGATAATTTGCTTCCATCTGCATGAACAATTAGTCAATTTTCAAAAGACTACTACTTTTCATCTATGTTCTTGTTTGATATATATCATTGCTAGTTAGAGATCTTTCTGGCCAAGGTTGAAACCATAGGTGCTACCAACTTTTGGCATGCCCGTATATAAATGTTATCCACAGTTTACCAATCAAGTTGGAATGAGAGAATATTGTTTTGTTAATGACACATTTTTAATGGAAGTTGTGAGGAAATTGGATGGAAACCCTGAAATGTGTTTTTCTCTTGAGTCAAAATATTTGGTGTTGAAGTTTGGAGGTTTTTCTATCTAGTTTGATAGGTTTTCTTATTTGAGGATAGGAGGTTATGAAAAGGCTCCACTTAAATTTCCCAAGTATCCTGAAGATTTGTTGGTATTTTTGGAGCTTTGTAGACAAATGGCCATGGTGAATATAAAATACATGAATATGGGAAAACAGGGGTATTCCTTCCCGTTAGTGATTCCTTCCTTCATGTGCAAAAATAATCAGATAGCTAAAGGTGTTGAGAAGATTCTAGACACAAAGGAAATTTGCTCTAAATTCAAAGAAGTATTCAACAGGGAAATAGTAGATCCTGCTACAATGACTAAAGAATCTTTCTCTAAGCTTGGGAGGCTAGAACTCTATCTTAAAACTTTTAAAACTGAAGCAGAAAGAAGATCTAACATTTTGAATGAGTTTGAGGTTGCCCTCAGAAAATGGAGAATTGGGCTTCAAATCACACTAACACCAAACAACAGAGAGATTTTTGCAATCATTACTAGGTACAGGGAATACAAATCCATAATTAAGGAGCGAGAAAAGATGTTGCAACAAGAAGAGGAGGTTGAGGAACTGGAAGCTGAAGAGGTTGAAGTGGGTGGGACTGATGCATAGTTTATTTTTAGTATTTTAAATATTTTCTTTTAAGTTGGCTCTTTTAAGTTAAAGACCTCTTTTTAATTTTCACTGTGGTTACTTTCAAGAAACTGTTACCAAAGACATTTGTTATGTTTAAATATGGGTTCGACTGATGTGATTCAGGAATTTTGGGAAAACTTTGATTTACTCATTAGAAAAAACTCTGTTATTTTGGCTATTATCTGTTATTATGATATAGAAGATATTGGTGAAATTTTATGCATGCGTAATCTTTGAATTATGGTGTATGAATTCATTTTGTTTATACTGAATATTTGCTAGTGTGTTATCTATTATTGGGATGATAGATGATATATTTTGTTGTATTACTGTGGTGTTATTATCTGTGAATAAAAATTTTGCAGTGATATTGGTTTATTCGTTATCTTTTCTTAAGAAGTATCATTTCTTACTGTATGAGGTTGATAGATGCCTTTGAAGCTTTTTGGTTAAAAGCCCCTTCCTTTATTTGCTTTCTGGTTAAAAGCAACATTAGTTAAAAAATCATTCATTGAATAGCTGATAAAGGTAGCTGCCACCTTTTAAAACAAGTAGAGAATCAGTTTAAAAATTGTATTATTGTCTATTCAACTGTAGTTACATTTATCACCTTTGTGGGCATAAGAATATAGAGTTAGGTGATAAATCTGTTAACTATCAAATTTTTACTCCGCTGGGGAGTAATTTAGAAAAGAAATTTTATATGATGAGTTGCTCAATGGTTAATAATAATGGTTCTTCAAGGGTGTAATGCTCTTGTCCTTCAACCTAATGTAGATTGGTTAGTTGGGAATCAAGAAGATATAATTACTGGTCTCAGGTTACTTGCTTGGCAACAAAGAAGAACCAATTATCAATATCACCATTAACAAAGTATTAGAAGAAGAGGAAGAACTTGGAGATATTACTAGAGAAAACACACTTTGTTTTGAGAGCGCACAAGAGATTGTGTTTGTGGAAAATCTCCCTCCTCCAGTCAAAAGAGTAAGAGCTCATCTCGCACAAGTTCCTAGGAACCAAGTGAATAATAGGTGAAATCCCCATCGAGATCATCAATAAATGAAATTTGGCGACTCTGTTGGCCTATCAGTATCCTATCTGAAATATGGCTTCAAAAAGATATACTAGGGGTGATAAGAAAAAGCAGCTTATAGACGACCATTTTGAGTTCCTAGAAACTATTGATTTCTCATATTTCCTGCCTACTTGAAAGGTCAAGACTATCAGTAGACCATCTTCTCCTCTTCTAAAACCTATTTTATTTGGAGTTCAGAAGATATCATGCCAAAGTCTTCTTTTGTGTGGTACTACTCTTCCTACACAAGTAAATTTTCCTTTAGTTCCTCCAGTGATGGCTCAACCGGTTCTGTGGGGAGTCGCGATAGGTCACTTAGCCTTTGGAGCAGGTGCACAACTACATGATTTTCCTAGAGGTTCAGGAAAAGTCATACCTAAGTTTATTGGAGATGGGAAAGTATCTCATGATGAGCACATGAGGGCTTTCTTTGTGGCTTCTTCCATTCTTGCAATACAACATGAAGATGTCATCATGAGGCTCTTTACAGAATCTTTGACAGATGTTGTTGCTGACTAGTTTTATTTGCTTCCAAATGGTGCTATCAATAATTGGGCTACCTTGATAACAAGGTTCGAGGACATATTTAAGTCTGCGGAAAATGATCAAGTTTTGGTTGCTCAACTAGGTTCAATGAAAAAGGAAGTTCATGAGTCAATGAGAGATTTTGTAGCCAAATTTGATAAGTTATATAATAGAATTTTTGCTAATATCAAACTTGGTGCAGAACTGCTGAAAGCAATGTTCATAAACACTCTTCCACTAGATTTGAGTTTCATTATCAAAAGAGAAGGTGTCGTTGATGTTGTAGCTACCCAAACCAAGGCCATATTGATAGAGGATGATTTGATTATTTTAGGAAAATGGAAGAAAGAATTACAAACTGGGAGACCATCACCAGTAATTCTACTGACCCAGTCATTCAGAGAATGCCCAACAATATAATCACTCTCAAGAGATAGATGCCTAAGGGTCCTTTGTAGACACCCTATCAAGATATGTCAAGGAATTATCAAGCAGTTCCTAACAAAACCCCATTATTGGTTGCTCCTCATCAAAGGTTGGAAATTGAAGGTCCTCCTCCAAATAAAGGAAATCATTGTAATTTAAACTTAACTTCAGACCATGATGGAGCTACTTGTAGAGATGATTAGGTATATGCAAATGCTTTTGACCAATGAACATATTGTGGAACCATATGTAGAGGAACCTGGTTCATCCAATGATGTTGGCATGAATTTCTTTGAATTTGTATCAGAAACAGAAGATGGAGAAGATGTTTATCTCAGAGTTGATGATCCTAATTGTTGTTTTTTCACTAGAGCACAACATGCCAAAGCTGATCAGAGTGGTTCATCTTCAGCTCTGAAGTATATTTTGACCAAGCAAAAGAGGTACCATCTCCTTCATTCTCTGATAATCTCCCTTCTAGTACTTTTGATATAGTTGAGTCCTGTAAGAATACTAAAATCCAAATTTCATAAGTTGGATATTTGAGACTCAATCCCTCAAAATTGGATAGCTTGGTCAGATATGTTAAGCAAGAGTCCTCACCACCTCAGTGTAATGCTCAGACCTCTAATGAAAATGAACTTTTCCTTGAGAATCAGATATGTTCAAATAATATGGATTAACCTTCTAGTTCACAAAACCCATTCATGAAACCAGAACCTTTTTATATATCATTGTACATTGCTGGTTTCAGATTAAGTAATTGTATTATTGATTCTGGAGCTTCTGAAAATGTAATGCCTGCTCAAATAGCTAAAGATTTAGGTTTGCCTTATACCTCCTCCCAAGGAAAATGTTATTCCATGGATGGGTCACTGATCCCTATCATAGGCCAAATCAAATATGCCCAAGTAGCCTTGGCTGCTTTTCCCAAGAAGAGATTAAAAATGACCATATTGGTTGTTGATATTCCAACAAGTTATGACATGCTTTTGAGTAGGATTTTTTGTAAGGACTTAGGTGGAGAAATAAAAATGGATTGGTCTCATGCCTTAATACCTCTAGAGGGAAAGAAAATATGCCTGAATCCTAAACCTAAAGCAAAATTCATTTTCTTAAAATTAAGAGATCCAAGAGCAGATATTTTATTTGTTGAAATAAGACTAGGAACTTACATGTGCACTTCTGATCATGGAGAAGTTCCAAATACTATTAGCCATGATTTAATCAATGAATTATGGACACTAGAGTTTGATGGAAGTTGTGCTAATATAGGGTTAGTCGCTGGTGTAGTTTTGATTTCTCCTTATGGTTATAAATTTCCTTTTTCCTTCAAACTAGAGTTTTCTAATACTAATAACACAACCGAGTATGAAGCTCTATTGCTTTGTCTAAGTGTGGCTAAGGAGAAAGGTATCAAACAGTTGAGGGTTATAGGAGATGCATAACTAGCAGTGAAATAGGTGAGGAAAATTTATAATGTAAAGAATAGTTGGCTTAAACACTATAGGAACAAAGTTTGGGATTGTATAGAATATTTTGATGATTTTTCTATAGAGTTTGTTCCAAGGGAGAAAAATACTAGGGTTGATTCATTAGCAGTCTCAGCGTCATTACTTTTGCCTCATCCGGATTTTAAAGATGATTCATATAGAATTGAAATTGTGTATAGACCTAGTGTTCCTAATAATGTCAATCATTGGCAAGTGTTCAATAATGATCAACAAATTATTGAGTTTTTGGAGAAGGCTTAAGCTTTTGCTCACATTTATTTTGAAGGTAGTGATGATAATAGTGGAGATGTCTTGGAAGGTGATATCACTGCCCTTGATGAAAAAGAGGCAAAGATTATCTAGTTAAATGGTAATAAAATTTTGAAAGGATTAGTGTCCTTGGAGCATTTATTTGGCAAACATGACTATTACTTGAAACAAAAAAATAAAGTCTCAGTTGAAGCATCTACTGAATATGGCAAGGTGAATATCAGTATAGATGATGATCCTAAGGTCATTTGTATTGGAAAATGTTGTTCCCAAGAGGAAAGAGAGAGATTGATTTCCTTGTTGACACGCTATAAGGATGTCTTTTCATGGTGTTATGCAGATCTAAAGAAGTTTAGAAATGGAGAATTTCAGCACAATATTCCGCTAAAACCTGGTGCCACACCTTACTGGCAGAAACAACAGACTTATAATCCCAAAGTTGTAGAAGTTATTTTTAATGAGACTGATAAAATGCTTAAAGAATAAATTATTTAACCCATCCATCATTCCACATGGGTAGCTAATATAGTCTCGGTAAGGAAAAAAAATGGAGAAATAAGGATATGTGTTGATTTTAGGAACCTAAATTAGGCGTCCCTGAAAGATAATTATCCATTACCTATGATGGATCATATTCTGCAAATAGTTGTTGGCTCCTAAATGATGCCTATGCTTGATGGTTTCTCAAGATATAATTAGGTGGAAGTAGCTCCAGAAGATCAACATAAGACAACTTTCACCACACCTATTGGTGTTTTTGCTTATAACAGAATGCCATTCGGACTTATCAATGCTGGGGAAACTTTTCAAAGGGCTATGGACCTATATTTTGGAGACCTCAAAAATAAAATTATAGTTATCTATCTGGATGACTTAACATTTTTTTCTAAGAAAAGAGCCAATCATTTACATGATTTGGAAATTGTATTACAAAGTTGCAAAGAGGAGGGTATATCTTTAAATCCTAAGAAGTCTATCTTTGCTGTAATAGAGGGAAAACTTTTAGGTCAAATTGTTTCAAAAGATGGAATCAAAATAGATCTAGAAAGAGTGAAAGCAATCATGCAACTGGGGCTACCTGCTAACAAAGATGGTATCAGGTCTTTCTTTGGTCAAGTTAATTTTCTAAGGAGGTTTGTTCTTGATTTTGTTGAATTGACTAATCCCATTTCTGATATGATGAAAGATCAACCTGTATTTAAGTGGAGCAATGAAGGGAAGCAATATTTTACAGATGTAAAAACAACAATTGCAAACACTCCTACCTTGGTACATCCTGATTTCACTAAAAATTTCATTTTATATAGTTATGCCTCCAAGCACACTTTGTCAGCTATCTTGTTGCAAAAGAATGAGCAAGGCATTGAAGCTCCTATCTCTTTTATGAGTACTCCTCTAAAGAAATATGAACTCAAATATTCACCACTTGAAAAACATGCATATGTTGTCATGAAGGCATCAAGAACTTCAGGTTCTACATTCTTCATTCTCATACCATTGTTTTTGTTCCTAAGATGTTTGTGAAGAGTATTCTTACCCAGCAAGATATTGGATGTAACAAGATAGCTCAGATCCAAGAATATGATCTAGATATTAAGCCCGCTAGTTTGGTGAGAGGAAAGGGTCTGGCTAAAATGATTGTTGAAAACAAATATGATGAAGCAGAAGATTTACCATTGGTGTTATTCACAAGCATAACAGATAGCTAGTTTTTTTATATTTCTTACTTTTTAACTTATGGTGATTGTCCATCACACTTGTCAACAAAAGAGAAGAGAAATTTGAAGCTTAAGGCAAACAAGTATGTGCTTTGGGAAGGGAACCTATATAAAAAAGGTGTGGATGGAACTTTTTTGAGATGCGTTGATAAAGAGCAACAAAAAATATTGTTGGAAGTCTTTCATGGTGAAGCATGCGGTGGGCATTTTTTGGCTTCTGTGACAACTTTTAAGATCTCGTGCCATAGATTTTATTGGCCAGGAATGTTTAAGGATGCATATAATTGAGTGTCAAAATGTGAAAAGTGTTTAAATTTCACTGGTAGACCCCAACTTGCTACTCTACCTTTGAGACCTGTTGTAATTGATGAACCTTTTCAACAATGGGGTCTAGATTTTATTGGGCCAATCAATCCTAGTTCTAGCACAGGACATACACACATATTGACTGCTACAGATTATTTCACCAAGTGGGTGGAAGCTATCCCAGTGAAAAGTACTACCATTGAAGTTGTGTGTAATTTCCTGAAGGATAATATTTTGGTAAGATTTGGAATCCCTAAGAAGATTGTTGCTGATAATGCTAGTTCATTCTCATTTGTTGAGATCACTCTTTTTGTTATAACTATGGTATTAGCCTTGCTCATTCATCTGATTATTATCCACAAGGAAATGGGCAAGCCGAGTCGAGCAATAAAAACCTAATCACCATCATTAAGAAACTAGTCAATGAAAATCAAAGAGGGTGGCATAAGAAGTTATATGATGCATTATGGGCTGATAGAATTACATGCAAAAGAGCTATTAGAATGTCTCCTTTCCAATTAGTATATGGCACCGATAGTACTCTACCCACACTGTTGGAGATTTCAGCGCTTAACTTGTAGAAGATTATTAAAGATGGGAAGTTTCAAGACACCTTAGAAAAATGGATCATGTATTTAACAAACTAACAGAAGAAAGAGAGATTGTGGTTCATAGAATTACTAAACATCAACATATGGTAAAAAAAAAAATTGACAAAAGAGCTAGACAAAGAGACTTTGTTGTTGGTGATTCAGTTCTTCTTTGGGATAGGAGAAGAGAGCCAAAGGGAGCACATAAAAAATTTGATTCTCTATAGAGAGGACCTTTCCTTGTCGAGGAGCTTGTTGGTGATCCTGCCTTCCGTTTGGCTTATCCTAATGGTATTGTTCTGCCTCTTGCCTATAATGGGAAAGATTTGAAATTACTTGGTTAATCTTTTGTTGGGTTTGTCCCTATACATAGTTCTTTCCTTATTTTGTTTGTTGGTTCAGTTTTGGCTTGTTTGGTTTTTGTCTCCGTTGCCCATTGAATAAGGCTTTGTCATGTTTTTGGATTCTCTACGTCCTGTCAATTCTAGTCCCCATTCAAAGCCAATGTTACTCATAAATATACTATGTATCATGTTTGTAATTTGTGTCCCCTTGTTCATGTTTCCCGCTTAGTTCAAAGGCCTTCATATTCATTTTATCCCTTTTGTCACAGTTTTCTCTAAGTTTCTAACATTTTGTCACTTTTTCTCCAAGTTGCGAAACTTAGTTCTTTGGTGCTCCTTGTTTGTTGTCCCTATCATTGGGTTTGTTTTTTTCTTTACTTTTCGATAGCTTGACTTATTATCCTTTGTAGTGTCAAGTGTGCAGTCGGTGAGTCGTAGGTTTGTAAAACTTCATAACTCCCGACTTTAGGTTGTCAAGTTTCATGTCACCATGACAAAGGGAGTTTGTTGATTGTTCTATAGGTTTTGAGACACTGTCCTTGAATTTAATAAGGTGTACAGTACGACCGAGAGATGTCTTATCAAGATTTCTACAAGGCATGCAAACCTTAGGGTTTTTATTACTACAAAATAAAATAAAGTGCCATATTAATTCAGCACCAAATGCACGTCTTCTCATTTTACAAAGCTTAAGGTGGTGAGAACTTATTTGTTAAAGCCTCAGCTATACTTCTACCTACTGCTATTATTTCTTAAAAAATTCAAGCTTTTCTTTAAGCACAATGAGCTCATGCAGTCTGAAATTGAAATCGCTGGCTCAGTGTGAGGGATACAGAGCTAGGAATTTTTAAATTGGAAGATTTGGGCACATTGGAGAGTAAAGAAAAGTCTGTTGTAGAAATAAAGGTGCTCAAAAGTGGATTAGCTCACGCTGGGGGTTTTCTAGAAGTTGTACTCAGCATAGACCTAATTGCCACATGTGCAAGAAGGCATTACGAATTCCAGAGAAGGCACATGTAAAAGAGATGTTTGTTGTAGCAGCTAACAAATTTTTCAGGGTTAATGAAGCCTATTGTAAAAATTCTATGGCCAAAGGGTGGTTAAAATTAGAGAAAAGAGGTAAGTCCCAGTTACCCAGTAAACTTAAAAGGGTGCATTTTAAAGCAAAAATTGTTGATGCCATTGCTTTACTTCAATGTATTGTCGGGAATGCGCAAATTGAATTATTTGAAGATTGGATGTGTTAGTTTATTTTGGTTATCCGTGATGATGATGTGTTTATCGATTTGGCTAAGATAATTTTCTTCCATCTGCATGAACAATTAGTCAATTTTCAAAAGACCTGTACTTTTCATCTATGTTCTTGCTTGATATATATCATTGCTAGTTAGAGATCTTTCTGGCTAGGGTTGAAACCACAGGTGCTGCCAACTTCTGGCATGCTCGTATATAAATGTTATCCATAGTTTACCAAGTAGGTTGGAATGGGAGAATATTGTCTTGTTAATGACACATTTTTAATGGAAGTTGTGAGGAAATTGGATGGAAACCCTGAAATGCATTTTTCTCCTGAGTCAAAATCTCTAGTGTTGAAGTTTGGAGATTTTTATATCCAGTTTGATAGGTTTTCTTATTTGAGGATAAGAGGTTATGAAAAGGCTCCACTTAAATGGCCCAAGTATCCTGAAGATTTGCTGGTATTTCTAGAGCTTTGTAGACAAATGTCCATAGTGAATATAAAATACATGAATATGGGAAAACATGGGTATTCCTTCTTGTTAGTGACTCCTTCCTTCACGTGCAAAAACAATCAGATGGCTAAAGCTGTTGAGAAGATTCTAGACACAAAGGAAATTTTCTCTAAATTCAAAGAAGTATTCAATAGGGAAATAGCAGATCCTGCTACAATGACTAAAGAATCTTTCTCTAAGCTTGGGAGGATGGAACTCTATCTTAAAAATTTTAAAACTGAAGCAAAAAGAAGATATGACATTTTGAAGGAGTCTGAGGTTGCCCTCAGAAAATGGAGATTCGGGCTTCAGATCACACTAACACCAGACAATAGAGAGATTTTTGCAATCATTACCATGTATAGGGAATACAAATCCAGAATGAAGGCATGGGAAAAGTTGTTGCAACAAGAAGAGGAGGTCGAGGAACTAGAAGCTGAAGAGGTTGAAGTGGGTGGGACTGATGCATAGTTTATTTTTAGTATTTTAAATATTTTCTTTTAAGTTAAAGACTTCTTTTTAATTTTCTATGCAGTTACTTTCAAGAAATCATTACCAAAGACATTTGATATGTTTAAATATGGGTTTGACTGATATGATTTAGATCTATTGGGAAAACTTTGATTTACTGATTAGAACAAACTTTATTATTTTGTCTATTATCTATTATTTTGATATAGAAGATATTGGTGAAAGTTTATGCATGCATAATCTTTGAATTATGGTGTATGAATTCATTTTGTTTATACTGAATATTTGCTAGTGTGCTATCTATTATTGGGATGATAGATGATATATTTGGTTGTATTGTTGTGGTGTTATTATCTATGAATAAAAATTTTGCAGTGATATTGGTTTAGTCATTATCTTTTCTTAAGAAGTTGCATTTCTTACTGTATGAGTTTGATAAATACCTTTGAATCTTTCCAGTTAAAAGCCCCTTCCTTTATTTGCTTTCTAGTTAAAAGAAAAATTAGTTAAAAAATCATTCATTGAATAACTGATAAAGGTAGTTGTCACCTTTTAAAACAAGCAGAGAATCGGTTTAAAAATTGTATTATTGTCGATTCAATTGTAGTTACATTTATCACCTTTGTGGGCATAAGAATATAGAGTTAGGTGATAAATATGTTAACTGACAAGGTTTAGGGTCGGCCTTGACTGTGTAAACTTTATTGTTGTAAACATACTAAATATTAAATGATGGAGATTCAAAGGCACCACATTTATTTCATGAATCCATGGTCTACCTAAAAGAAGATTATATGAAATATTTTGAGGCATAACATGGATAGTAGTTTGCAATGATGCTTTCCCAATGATAACAGGTAATGTGATCATTCCAAGTGGTTGTTTTCATATTTCATCAAATCCATGAATGGACAACGAATCAGGCTCAATCTTACTCTTATCAACTCCAAGATTATCCAAAAGGTTCACACTACACACATTTAGGTCTGAGGCATTGTCAATAAGGGTTCTCTTTATTCCTTTCCTATTAATTTAATGGCTATGATCATGAAAGATTCATATTGTTTTTGAACTTCCAAGGAGGGACGTAACTCACTTTGGTGAAAAATAATTTCTAGATTAATTGTATTCATTCCTTGAACTAGGGTTGCCAAATCATTCAAATTTGTATTAGGAGGAATCACAACTTGTTGCAAAGTTGTTTGAAGCATACTATGCTAATTAGGTGAGGCTTGAATAAGGTCCATAAGGATATCTTAGTGGGAGTATTCTTAAGTTGTTCAACAAGATCATACTCCTTTCCACTATGTAAAGGAAATCAAGGAGCACTAGGAAAAATAGGTTCAGGCAATGGTAACAAAGCAGGAGGGGTTTGTTATTTCCCATTATTTCTTGTGTTATATGTATGAGCAATAGTATTATAACTTGGTTGTTGTGAAACATTGTCATTATCAAGTTGCCTTGTAAAGTTCAAGATATCCCATGGTTGTAGTGGTTTCTTTTTAGGTGGTTCTAAGATGAGCACGAGTTTGTTTTGAACTTGAGGTTGATGTGAGGGTAGGTAAAGGATAAGTTGAGGTGTGATTGTGTCAATGTCTCTATGTTTTGGTCTATCAAGAGAAGCCTTAGTGGATGAACCTTGTGAGATGAAGCCCTTAAGGGCTTCATCTAACATATCAAAGTCATCACTACTAAAGGGATTGAGGGATATGTTAACTTGGAAAAAGAGATTTGACATGATCAAATAACTATGATTTCTCCAAGAGTTTCATCAAGTTTTGCTTGTTTCTTTTTTTGGTTTTTGGTTTTTTTTGTTTTCTAATGATTGCAAAATGTAAACTAACCTATCTAATAATGCAATAATGTTGAAAATGAAAGAAAAGTGTAGAAATATAACACTAATTTTTGGCAACATAAGGGTAGAAAACTGAGAGAGGGGGGTGAATCAGTTGTCACATAAATTCAAAACTTATTCAACTAATTAACCTTATTCTCAGATCTAATTATTAACCATGAAAACATAAATCATCAACACATCAGAAACACACATAACACCAAGATTTTTTACATGGAAACCCTGTTAGGGGAAAAACCTCGGTGTAGGTTAGTCCACAAGATTATACCCTATTAAAAGTATAATGAAAATGAAATATGGGGAATGCACATGCATTCAGGAACATTTCCTAGAGCTCACTGCTCAATTACAAAGGAAGACACACTATCTTACAAAGAGATTCAGATTACAACCATCCGTATTTTGAACTGAGAGAATAGCATCTGCTAATGCATGATTATAGTTCTGATTAAGCACATGAACAATTCTTTACTCTTCTGCACACTTCTTCACACTTTGATCTGCCTTCGAATGATATGAACAATATTCACACACACAGAAAAGCACACCCTTGCACACTACAATTCAAATAAACAATCACTCTTATATATCCACAAAAAGAAATTTCATCCCTTCATGTCGGCCTCAACAAAAATAATAAAATGAATATAAATTGTCGGCCCAAAACATTAAAGATTAACAATGTGAATCAACCAAGGTCAGCCACAACTTAGTGAGGACCCAAATCAACATCTCCAACATGAAGACACTTCAATTAATTTCTCCTTGAAGGTCCACAACACACTACAAACACTATGTCAGCCAGGAACAAGAAAAACATGAACACGCAAGAGAAAATTGCCAACCATGAGCACAACGATCAATGCGGACGTGCAACAAAGATAGAGAATGATATAGAAACATCCACAAGCATCAAGAATCACAAGAGAAGCATCCACAACAACTGAACTAACTGAAATAGCATCATCTTCAATCTGGAACACCAACTGAAGAAACAAAAAAAAACTATCAAAATGAAAATCTTCATAACTCAATCAAATCTTCACACAGATCTCTGAAACTCAATGTGGATAAACTAGATACACTCAGCAACAAACCCTTTATTCCACAACCTCTTATCAACAATGTACATAAATAACTGACATATTGAGCTTCACTTCACCACTCACAACCTGCAACTCATTTATTATAATTTTCTCAATATCCTCGACATATACAGCTTCAAATGAATTTATGCTAATAGTGTTGACATCAATGACAACCACATATCAACAACACAACCACAACATCCAACAATCTCCCCATTTGGCATTGATGGAAACACATGATTTGAAAAACACCATCAACGCAACTAACTCTTGCTTAGGTTTTGACTCATCTTCTTCTTAACACTTTCACATAATCTTTCTCCCCGAAAGGCTCTTCTCCTCAGATAATCCCAGTTTTTCACATGACTCTTCTCCCCCTTTGACATCAATGACAAAGATCTCTAAGCTCTAAACCACATATCTGAATTTTTGAACCATCTCTACTCCCCCTGAGTAGCAGCCACCACAACATCAATATGAATTAAGATATGATTGTGAAATGCATGGACTGATGCAATGCATTGCTTTGCATCTTAGTTCTAATTAGGAGGGGTAATCACCCCTAACTTCCCTCTAAGGTACTCAAAATTATCCTTAGGCAACCTCTTGGTAAAAATATCTACAATCTACTCCTTAGTAGGCACATACTCCAGTCTGACTTCCTTTTCAATTACCTTCTCCCTCAAAAAGTGAAACTTGATAGATATATGCTTTGTTTTTTAATGCAACACTAGATTCTTGGAAATGTTAATAGCACTTGAGTTATCACAAAATATAGCAATAGGCTCATCATATATAATTATGATATCCTTCAGCATCTGCTTCATCCATAAGACTTGAGTACAATTGTTACCAACAACAATGTATTCGGCCTCTGCAGTAGACAAGGAAATGGCATTTTGCTTCTTGCTTAGCCTTGAAATTAGCTTCTTACCTAAGAAAAATACTTCACCACTAGTACTTTTTTTGTCATTCACATCTCCTTCCCAATCAACATCAATAAAGGCACTCAAGGTAAGATCATCATATTTAGGATACCATAGGCCAAGATCAGCAGTTCCCTTCAAGTATTTGAAAATTCTCTTCACAGCAATCACATGAGATTCCTTCAGATTAGCTTGAAATCTTACAACAATACATACAACATTCATATATCATGCCTAGTTTGAGCTAAATACAATAATCCACCAATCATTGATATGTATCTTGTATGATTTGCTTTCAGACAATCATCTTTTGTTGTCAACTTGCATCCAATCACCATGGGTGTACCAACTGGATCTGAATCTTCCATACCGAACTTCTTCAACAATTCCTTCACATACTTGGACTAAGATATAAAAATTACCTTTACCTAATTGAGTAATTTGCAATCCCAAAAATAATTTCATCTCACCAATCATAGACATCTCAAATTCATTCTGCATCTCATTAGCAAACTTCATGCACAAACCATCATCTCCTCCAAAAATGATATCATCAACAAAGACTTCAACAATCAAATCTTTATTATGATCAATCTTGAAATACAAATTACTATTAACAGTACCTTTGTTAAATCCTAGCTTCAGAAAATACTTATCCAATCTTGCATACCATGCTCTAGGGGCTTGCTTGAGTCCATACAATGCTTTCTTCAATTGACACACCATATCTTCCTTATCAATCAACTGGAATCCATCAGGTTGCTCAACATACACTTCTTCCAATTCACCTTTTAGAAAAGCTGATTTGACATCCATCTGATAAACTTTGTAGTTCTTGTGAGCAACATAGGCAAGAAATAATCTTACAGCATCAATTCTAACAACAAGGCCAAAGGTCTCTTCAAAATCAATTCCTTCCATATGTGAATATCCTTTACATACTAGTCTTACTTTGTTTCTAACCACTTCACCTTTCTCATTCAGTTTGTTTCTAAAGACCCATTTGGTTCCAATGACATTCTTATCCTTAGGTCTGGGAACAAGAATCCATGTATCATTTTTTTCAATCTATTTTAACTCTTCTTTCATTGCTTCAACCCAATGCTCATCTTTACATGCTTCATTCACACTAGTAGGATCAGTCTTTGAAATCAAGCAATACTCTTTTGCAATTTTTCTCCTAGTCTGGACACCTTTGTTCTTATCACCTATAATATGATCTTCTGAATGATTCAATCTTACATAACTCAGAGTCTTCTTAGGATGTTCTTCAACTTTAGGCTCTTCTGGTCTCTCTTCTGCTCTTTCACCAATTTCTCCTTCTTCATTTTCTTGATTTATTGGATTGATTTACACTTGATTTGTAGTCTGAACTTGCTTTCCTTTGTTTGTACTATTATCCTAATCATCAAAGTCATATCCACAGGTTCTGGATAGTGTACCTAAGTCTTCATCAACCTTAACATTTTCACTTTCAACCATTTTCTTCAATCTTTTATTGTAACACTAGTAGGCCTTTCTTTTAGTAGAATAACCTAGAAAGATACCTTCATCACTCCTATCATCAAACTTTCCTATGTCTTCATCTCTCTTAATATAACATCTACTTCCAAATATCTTGAAGTATTTAATAGTAGGCTTTTGACCAGTCCATAGCTCAAAAGGGGTCTTACCAGTATCACCTTTGATTTTTACCTAGTTGAGTGTGTACACAATAGTACTCAACTTCTCTCCAATAGATATGAGGGAAATTTCCTTCCAGCATCATAGTTCTAGCAGTATCTTCAATTTTTTTGTTCTTCCTTTCCACAACTCCATTTTGCTGAGAGGTCCATGGTGCAGATAATTGTCTCTTTATTCCATGTTCTTCACAAAAAGAATTAAATTCACCAAAAGTGAATTCACCACCTCTATCTAATCTCAGACATTTAACCTTCAAACCTGTCTTTGTCTCAACCATAGCTTTAAAGATCTTGAACTTTTCTAGTGCTTCAGATTTCTCCCTTAAGAAAGTAACCCATACCATTCTAGAATAATCATCAATGAGTAACATGAAATACCTATAACATTGTAAACTTCTGACCTTAGAGGGACCACACAAATTAGTATGCACAAGCTCTAACAATTCATTTGAATAATGCTTTTTACTCTGAAATGAAATCCTACTTTGCTTTCCCAATTGACATTCCTTGCATATTGCATTAGTAGGTTTCACCAACTTAGTTAGATCTCTCACAGCCTTAGTGGAACTTATCTTGACAATATTATCAAAGTTAACATGACACAACCTCCTATACAATAACCAAGTTCCATCAACTTGAGCAATCAAACAAATTTTACTAGCAACACTCAAGTGAAAGATATTACCTTTTGTTTTTGTACCTAATGCAATTTCATTTCTGGAACTCAATATTCTACACTTTCCATCCTTGAACTGAAGATTGTATCCCTTATCAACCATTTTACCAACACTCAAAAGATTATGCTTCAAGCCTTCCACATATAGAACATCATTAGTATTATGCTTACCATCAAGAGAAATGCAACCTCTTCCACGGATCACACCAGTTGTATTATCACCAAATCTCATAACACCACCATCATACTTTTCCAAGCTTACAAACTTACTTTTATCTCCTATCATATGATGCAAACATCCACTATCAATTATTACCCATTCATCTTTTTCTTCAACTAGAGGAGCTAGGGATTTCTCCACATTCATACAACCAACAAATTCAGTAGATACAAAACTATTTTCCTTGATAGCAATAAATATCCATTCATCATCACTTCTATTTCCTTTATCAAATTCATCATCTGTCACACCTTCATTAGCAACATAGTAACACTTCTTCTAAAATCTAGGCTTGTTATGTCTTGGTTTAGCAGCTCTTTCAGGACACCTTGATGCAAAATAACCTATCTTATTGCAAGAAAAACATTTAAGAGGAAATTTTCCTTCATAATTACCTTTTCCTCTCGATACTCTTTTGACAATAAGTGCTTCTAGCTCTTCTATTTCTCTTTCTTCTTCTTCAATCTGTCTGATTTCATCCTCATACTCGAATGTCTTTCTAGGTGAACTTTCACCCAGATCATATCTTTTTCTATCTCTTCTGGAAGTAGTAGCCTTAAATGCATATTCAACCTTAGGAAGGGCATCACCAAATTTGCTCAACTCAAAAGCAGTCAACTTACCAACCATTGTATCTCCGGTTATGTTTGTTATAGTTCAGAGCTCTTCAATAGCACTAGCTTTGACTTTGTAAGAATTAGATAGGGATCTAAGCACTTTAGCAAGAATCTCAGATTCATCTATCTTTCCACCAACACATCTAATACCACACACAAGTTCATTCACTCTTTGCATGAAAGTATTAATGTTCTCATCATCACCCATTCTCAACCTTTCATATTTCCCTTTCAAACTCTGCAACTTAGCAATCTTCACATTAGAATCACCTTCATACAAGGTTTCCAACTTTTTCCATATCTCATGAGCAATCTTCAGATCCATAACATTTGTCATCTCAGAATCAGTCAAAGCACTCAACAAGGCTTCCATAGCCTAGATATTATACTCAGCATCTCTAATCTCAATAGTAGGACTATTATGTGGAGTAATATACATATTACTTGTAATGCTCCAATAGGGTTCACCAATGCATCTCAGATGGTACTCCATTCAAGTCTTCCACAAAGAATAATTTTTTCCACCAAATCTCAGACTATCCTTCTTGTAACTTGCCATCCCAGATCACCTTATGTTAAACTTCTTCCAAGGAACCTACTCTGAAACCAATTGTTGGCAACACAAGGGCAGAAAATTGAGAGGGGGTGAATCAGTTGTCACATAAATTAAAAACTTATTCAACTTATTAACCTTATTCTCATATTTTATTATTAACCATGAAACATAAATCATCAACACATCAGAAACATGCATAACACAAATATTTTTTACGTGGAAACCCTATTAGGGGAAAAACCACGGTGGAGTTTAGTCCACAAGATTATACCCTATTAAAAGTATATTGAAAATGAAATATGGGGAATGCACATGCATTCAGGCACACTACCTAGAGCTCACTGCTCAATTACAAAGGAAGACACACTATCTTACAAAGAGATTCGGATTACAACCATCCAGATTTTGAACTAAGAGAATAGGATCTGCTAATGCCTGATTATAGTTTTGGTTAAGCACATGAACAATTCTTTACTCTTCTACACACTTCTTCACACTCTGCTTTGCCTTCAAATGATATGAACAATATTCACACACACATAGAAGCACACCCTTGCACACTACAATTTGAATAAACAATCACTCTTATATATCTGCAAAAAGAAATTTCATCCCTTCATGTCGGCCTCAACAAAAATAATAAAATGAATATAAATTGGCGGCCCAAAACATTAAAGATTAACAATGTGAATCAACCAAGGTCGGCCATAGCTTAGTGAAGAACCAAATAAACATCTCCAGCATGAAGACACTTCAATTAATTTCTCCTCAAAGATCCACAACATGCTACAAACACTATGTCGGCCAAGAACAAGAAAAACATGAACATGCAAGAGAAAAACGCCAACCACGAGCACACCGATCAATGTGGACATGCAACAAAGATAGAGAATGATCTAGAAACATCCACAAGCATTACGAATCACAAGAGAAGCATCAACAACAACTGAACTAACTGAAATAGCATCATCTTGAATCAGGAACACCAACTGAAGAAACATAAAAATTGTTAGAATGAAAATCTTCATAACTAGATCAAATCTTCACGCGGAACTCTGAAACTCGATGTGGATAAACTAGATACACTCAGAAACAAACCATTTATTCCACAACCTTTGATCAACAACGTACATAAATAACTGACATATTGAGCTTCACTTCACCACTCACAACCTGCAACTCATTTATTACAATTTTCTCAATATCCTGGACATATACAACTTCAAATGAATTTATGTTAATAGTGTTGACATCAATGACAACCACATATCAGCAACACAACCACAACATCCAACACTAACTTTAACTAAACTATGCAAGAAATGTTCTTCCACAATGTTGCAAAATGTAACTAAATGATAAATATTTTGAATGTGCAAATAAACTATTTCAAAATTTTAATTTTCAGATATGGAAATAGAAACAAAAATGCAAACCAGAGACCAAAAAGTACTTAGAAATTTGTTAAAAAATCCTATACAAGGACTCATTCACCCAAGGGCGAATGGGTCCCAGATTAGGGTTTTTTAAATTTGATTTTTCTTATTCTGAGTTTATCCTATTTGTTTTTTGTTTTTGATCTGTAACATAATTTTTCATATTTATGTCTCTAAATGCAAGTTAAACTCACTAATGCAAGATAAAAGAACCCAAAATGTAATGAAACTAATGAAAATCTAATGAAACTATTAAAAAACTTAGATCTAGGATTGAAAGGACTCCAATTTTTAGAATTTTTTCATACAAGGTCGGGTTCACCAAAATGAAACATAGAAAAATAGGGGGCTCCTAAGGTTTCCCATAATGGAAAAGTGGATCCAAAGAGGGAAAAGGTGTCCTACTCCAATTTAATTATGAAATGACATCCACACAATGAAGTGACTATCAACCTTAGGGTGAATCAAGTCAAAGTGTGAATTTGTAAATTTCCCTTTTTTTGCAAGGACGTGGGTCTAGTCAAACAACACTTTGGTGAGAAAGATTAAAAATAGAAAATCAACTCCAAAATTCCATATACGACTTGGATCTAATAGATTATGCATACAACTAAAGGAACCAACAAAGTTTCTATAAAATATGAGAGGAATAAATTTTGTGCACCTTTCAAAAGTTATTGTTTCTGCAAGCTAATCATGGACTCATTCGCCCAAGGGTGAATGGGTCCTAGAAGAATTGTCTAGAAAACTCTAAATCTGAGAATGAAGTTTGAGACCTGTAAATCTTCCCTAAAACTTGATATCTTTGCTCTCATATCCAGATCTAAGAAAAATGTGAAAAACAAAATTGTTGTTTGTTGGCGGATAGGGTTTGCCTCGGTCAAACCCCAAGTTTGGTAATTAAACCTTTATGAATAACATAGATCTGAAATATGAAATGTGTGTGCAATCCTAACCTTAAGTGTTTCTAAGATTAAGAAACAAATGATGCAAACAAACTCTACTCAAATGTGTTAGAATAGGATCCCTAAATGAACATGCACAATGATGAAGACCTACTTTGGGAGATCTCAAATCACCCTAATAAGTCACAAATCTAATTATACCTTCCTTTAGGCTGATAGTAGGAAGATAATAGAAGATGGAATCACTTAGGAAACAAGTCACTAGTCTTGGTTGAATGTCTTGTGCATCTCCCAAAACTTAGAATCCATCATGATCCTTTGTAGGAAACTATCATCAGTCCTTTGGGAATGCTTGATCTTGATATCAAAATGAGCTTGAAGACCCGCAAAAACAACTCAAATTCTGCTCCAAGACTTTACTTTTGAATGCTTCTCCTTGATCTTGAATATGAATGCTTGATCTCATGTGAAATTATCTTCCTTGTCTAGTGTAAAATGAATGTGAGACTTAGTTTTATAGGCTTCCTTTATAATTTTCCAATTATCAGATCTTGAAAGCCAACAAGTGAAATTTGAATTTGAGAGTTTGAAATTCCGCCAAAAACATATCCAAAGTTGAGTTTAAGGCACTTAATGAGGACCCATTCACTCATGGGTGAATGGGTCCTAACTTAAAACTTTAGGACTCCACAAATGTCAGGGCATTAATTTAACTCATAACATTTATTCAATGTGGGTTGTGGTGTTGGGAATTGAATAAAATTAAGTAAAATATGCCTTGAGATACATAATAAAGGGGTATTAGGGGCCTATTAATGAGATTTTGAAATGAATTAATGAAAAGGTCACCAAAATAGGTCCAAATAAGTGTGAATTGTACTTTCTCCTAGAAAGGGGTACAATTTTCTACACTACACATACTGATAAACCATCACTTCTACAATGGTTTTCCATCAATGACAACACCATACATCATCATGCTCATGTTGTCAACAATAATACCTATAGGTCGTATATTATGCCTTTTAGGTCTCATATCTAGGATTTATCCATGAGGTGGTGCTATGCACACTCCCCCTTAATGGAATCACCCAAGGTCAATCACTGCACAAAGGTTTTGATAAGTGATGGCTAAAATTTTAATTTTTTCTTCTTGCTCATAGCATACATTTTTCATGAAGAGAACTGGAGAGAATTTTTATGATAAAAAATACTTTTTCTTGAATAGATCTAGAGATAAATTTTATGATGGAATAATTGTGCTTGAGTGAGGTGCCCATGATATTCAATGTATTTTTCTCTCTTTGGAAATGTGGTTCTTTAGCAAGAGTAAAAATAACTCTAATAATCATATAGTAAAGTGGTACTTTTACAAGTATCTAGTTGAAGATATTTCATAAATCTTCAAAGCCATATTGATTCTTCAAGATTCACTTTTGTATTTTGGATTTTATTAAAAACCATATAAGATAGATTTCTTAGAAGTATTACACCATCCATGTAACATCACCCGCACCATTTATTTCAAGACATAATCTATGGTAGATTTCCTATAAATGGAATCACTAACATGATCAGTAAAATAATAATCAAATAGAGTTGATTATGGATGCAGAAAAATATTTACAATTTCTATATGTATTTGTCATTTGGTAATGAGAATGTGGTATTCCTCATAATTCTAGGATATAGTCAATTTGATTTTAGATCATTAGCAAGGATAACAAGAGAAATTTGCATGAACATAAGCATGAATAATTAGTCATGTTTCTTTCAAGGAAAAAATATTCATGGTACTAAAAATATAGTAATGATCATAAAAAAATAAGCAATAGGTGAGTTATCCTTTCCAAGTTTGCTCCCCAGATAGTTTATTAGGGTGATAGCCACCCATTACATGTATGTTCATTATATTCAAGAAGGATTAGAGGATTTTATTAATACATGAAAATATATTTCATCCAATTTCTAATAACACGTGTGCACTTTGTGAATAATAGCCCATATAACATATATAGATTAAGCTTAATGACTTATTTAGTTCAAATACACTACCAAACTTGGGTAATAAAAATATTATGTTGGGATGAATATGGAGAAGAGGCCAAACACACACCAATTAAATATACTCAAATACAATCTACAAGGTCTTTACCAATCCTTCTTCAATCATAATGTTAATCTAAATGATAGTGGGACCTAAGATTAAAGCGAGAATCATAATACATTTTTTATGCATTCCAATAGTAATACACATAGCATAAATGCTCATTTATAAAAGTTAAGGGTTTCAATTTATATTTTATTGGAATGCTATAGGGATGATTTTTATGGATTTTTATTGGTGTAAGCCAAATACAATCTTGATAAGATTAAAATGGACATATGAAAAACTAATGATTGCAAATGTTCCTTATCCTTCAAGTCATATCTTAAAAACAAAGTACAAAATACAAAACAAATGGTTGTTAGCTCTAACAGAGTATTGTCAATTTTAGTTTAACAACTTAGAATTGTGCAATTTGCTAGGACATTCATCCAAATATTGTACCATTTGCAACCAATTGAAGGAAATACTAGATGGAACATGCACCTTACTAAAAACTATAAATATACTTGTAATATCTAATTCAACTTATGCAAGAAAAACATAAATCACATTTTGGTCCATCTAATTTTTAAGTATTGATCCAAAAAATTCCTCTTTGTAGCTAATAGGCATATGAACAATCATTGAGTATTTTCAAATGGAGAACACAATTCATATATTAGGTAGGCTATAGAACTATATTAGTCATCAATTGAAAAAACATAAAACTATGTTATAAGTAATTTCAAAGTTTTCTTTTCTTCACACATGGAAACAAATCTAAAAATTTGTCACACTTTGATCATTAAAATTAGTTTAGTTTTTAACATTAAATTGAATATATTTTGTAATGTGATCTAAATCTCAAAGATTTATCTCATCTACATTAAAAAGAACTACTCAAAAAATATCCATTGTTTCCCTAAACTCTTTGGTCTAGAAAATAGAAGCAATTTGTTTAGTACCATCATCTTGTGGAAGTGGTTGGATGTCCCTCAATTTCTCCCTTAGAACAATTGTATGATCTGTTAGGGAAATAGAGGGCATCTCAGAGTAACCTCAAAAAAGAGTAGTGCCTTTGGTAACTTCAATTTCGATTAGATTACCACAAAGACATGTACAACTATGTCCTGAAGCATAAACAAACACAGTTCATTTCCCACATTAGAGAGAAGCACATGTAAATTTAACATCATGCAATAACAGATTCTAGAAGCAGAACCAACACAGATGAAAGATAAGACAGAAAACTAGAACACATAGAATTACATGGGGAAAACCCTTTCGGGTAAAAAACCCCACACTCCAAAGATCGAGCCATTGTATTATTCAGCAACTGAAGGTTACAATACAATTCAGGCTCATAGCCTTTTCAAAGATTACATCTTGTTCATTCTAGATACAATCTGGTAGAAAACCAACCACTTACAGTACAGATCAACATGAGAGATCAACCATGGCATTCAATCCTTGATCAAGAGAGAATTCAGCAATATAACCCTGCCTCTTTACTTCCTCTGTTTCAGCTTCAAGGCCTTGGCTATCCAGCCAGCCTCTTAGCCCTCTTTGTTACACTCTCCTGCTTTCTTTCTGCTTTCTTTCAGAATGTTGAACACATACCTCTATCCATTTGTTCTTCACTGCCTCTGTGAATCGATTCATTTCCAACTGTCAGATCACAATAGCAAATGGTTCACATTCTGCTCTCTTTGATAGGTCCAAGTCGCACCACGTAAGATAGACTTTCACTTGGTCAAAGGCGTTCAACCTATGTTGCATGTCGGTGAGACACTAACCGTGTCTCCCGGATGCCACAAAGCCCATATCGTCATTATCGCCAAGAGTCTTCACTATCGGCAAGACATTACATTGAGTCCAAAAAGCTATCGCTCAGTCTTCGCCATGTCGCTAGGACCTCATACCGATGATCATCACTTGTATCGCTATTCAACAAGACCATCGTTAGTCGATGAGACATCATACCAAAGTCCCAAAGTCACATAGACGTGAGTATGCCATTCGGTGAGACTATCGCAACTCACCAAGACATCACACCGATGTTCACAAGTTATATTGACCTCAACATTCTCATCGGCGAGACAATCGCCATATGATGAGACATCATACCGAAGTTCTAAAAGTCACATCAAAATGTTCAACAATCAGAAAGACTACCATCTTTCACTAAGACTTCTTACCGATACCCTTCATGTTACACCGCAATGCTCCACTGTCAGCGAGACATCTCCTTGTCGCCAAGAGTTCTTACCAAACCCTTATGTTACTCCAAAGACCATATACTATCAGTGAGAGAACCAACCATCGGCAAGACTTCTTACCGAGGCTTCCATGTTACTCCGGTGAGCATCGATGAGACAAATGTATGTCGCCAAGAGTTCATAGCGAACTCTCATGAGTTAATCTAAAGACTCCAAGTGCAACACTGTCAGTGAGACTTCTGATTTGATGAGACATCATACTGAAGCATTTGAGTTACTCTGATGACTACAGTCACCATGAGTCTCCCTGACATTCGCTAGGAATCAAACCGTCGGCTAGACATCTCCCAATCGCCAAGACTTCATATCAATAGGAGTAAGTCATACCGATTCCACATCGGCCAGACAGACCAAAGGTCACGCTGATATCAGCAAGACTTCCTATCGTCGCCGAAACATCATTTCGACTATCCAAGGTTACGCCGAAGGTTTCAGGTTATGCCGATCGCTAAGACATTCAGGAGGTCATAGCGACAGTTTCAGATCAACTAGTAGATCGGCCAGACATCTCAACAGTCACAGCGACCATGCTTTCTCAGAGGTTTTAGCCTATGAGATTGAGGCAACAATTCCAACATGATCTTCATCCCCAAATTCCATTTTGTATAATTGATGATATTATCTACACTCTACTTAACCAAACAATTTCACAAGAGTTTGTAGCATCCAATTTATTATAGGGAATAAGGAATGAAAGAAAATGAATTAGACTCTATGTGGAATGATGGATAAATAATATAACATAAAAAGTACCTTCTAAGACTCTGAATACAATATGTGGAAATCACTTTATCACATAGAGCTTAAAATTGTGAAATCCAAATACCAGATGGGAACTAAAGAGTGAAACATTGGTCATTTGTTCATTGTAAATACTTCTACCACTATGTAGAGGAACATGTGATTCTTCCAGGACATAATTTTCATTTTCCACAAAATTCAAAGGTATTTTATCTAACTCGTTACTTTGACAGTCTACATGATTAGACACAATATATAGGTTTAGACCATATTTGCATGCAATAACTTCACACACATGTTTGAAATGTTGATAGAAATGTGTATAATGGTTGATAAATAGAAAATGTGAAATGTTTAGCACATAGGAGTATCTCATTTGAAGTACTATCTATACACAAAAAAATCAATTTATGTGCCAAGTATCTAGAACTTAGAAGCACATATTAACAAGCAGACAAGAGTATGCATAAGTATGCATGATGCAAAAAAATGTATAATCTAAAAAAATGTCATATTTGCATGTATATAAGTGCATCTCTAGAGGGAGAAAAAAAATATTTATGGAAATAGCTATAGGAGGGTGGAAATTTTTGGCTAAATCCAACTACGAGTAGTAAAAAAAATGATAATTGTTCACTTGAGATAAGAATAGTGAAAAAAGTATCAAATATTATGGTGAATTATCTATTAAAAATAACTCTTATAAAAATTTATTACAAAGATCAAATGATCCTTTTATCATGATATACCCACTATAAATTGTAGCTAATGGTTTCAAAATTTAATTTGAACAATGATAATAGATACCATGGCTCTCATGAATAGTAATACTAGTAAATGCATTGTAAATGTGCTAATAAGCAATGTACATAGCATTGTGATTATTTGGCATTGTATAAAATGAATTTATGAAAAAGGTGTCAGAAGTTATGAATCAAACACAATTAGAAAATGTGAAGACAAATGGTCTCACATTCATTACAATCCAAGGCTCTAGATTTCACCTCTTTGTTTCTCACCATCCATGAATCCCCATCAAAAGTGGAGTTTATATAGATAAATTTCAAGAACCATGAATTTTCAAAGGTCTTGCAACCATTATACTAAGTATTTCCACCATTCTAATGATTAATAAGTTGATAGGTTAAAAGGGTGAACATTAACATTGCTCTCTTTTTTTAAGATGGTATGAGTACGCCCTTTATTGTAGCCGCATCCTTTTGTATTTTAAGAAGTGTACTTTTATATTTTTAATTGATATATTTTGAGGAGACCTAAAATCATAACATGATATTATAAGATTTAAGTGTGTATTGATCTTTGATATTAATCAAGTTGATTTGAACAATGTATGATGCCCTATATTGTTGAATGTTTGTCATCTTTTAATAATTTTGATATTTGGTATAAATATGAAATGTTGATAATTAGAAAATATCAAATATTATTATAAATATTAACAAATATCAAATAAATATTAAAAAATCTTGAATATTATTATAACTATTAAAATTATTCTTTGGAGTAAGAACTTGATTAAGCACCTTGTCACTCAATATAAGTGTTATCTAAGTAAAAAGTCATAGAGTTATTGCTAACAATAATAAATTCATTATTCTTTGTGAGTGAATTTATAATGATGATTAATTCTTGTCAATACCAATGTTTGATCCAATGTATTGTTATTTTGAAGATTTTTTGAATTTTTTCATCTATCTTTTTTATGTGCTATATTAAGGAAGTCCAACTGAAGATTTTAGTAATATACAATGCTAAAGATTTTCATGATAGTGAGAGGGGCATAAAGTGAACTTGGTTACTACTTTTTTCTATGTCCTTACATCTATCTATCTATCTTTTCCTCTTAAATGTCATAAGCCTAGTCAAAGTTAAAAATGAGCAAAACCTTTTAGCAAAGCAAAGAAGCCATTAGAAAAAAGTGAATAATTTTCTCAAATATCACATAAAAATAATTTTCATTTACTAACTTGGCTCTGATGAATTGATTTTAAAATAATAAAAAGGACACACCAGATGTACTGTAAAAATGACCTTGCAAATGTATTGATTGAGCATAAAGAGGTTTCCCATCAAGTTCTACATATCTTCTAGTATAATTTGTAAAAATGATTATTATAACCTAACTTGCTCTAATACCATGTTAGAATTTAAGATCTTAGAATACTAATCATTATAAACAAAATATAAAATAAATAAATTGATAATAATACAAGCATAGATTTCACACATTACACAAGATATACATGGGGAAAACCCTTTTGGGTAAAAACTCTATAAAGAATCATTTTATTAAAACACTTATAATAATGGTCTATTTTAACATAGACTGAACTTGGGTAACACTTCTCCATACTTTCACATGGCCAATAATACCTCATGTGCATAGTGATATAATTTACTATCAATGCCCAAATATTCACCTCTCAAATGAGAGGGAACCTCCTTAAATATAGGAGAAAGAGTGGCATAATACCTTAACGGGTATTAGTCACACCTATTCAAAATAACCATTCATAAATAATTAATATTCTAATGTATTAGACTATAACTATTTTAAATGGGAAATGCTTAATAACGCATATAATATATACGGTTTAATACCCTTATATTAGAGCATTATATAAATACTCCAAAATGAAACCGCTCCAAAAAATACTCCATATGATAAATACTCCATCTCATTGAAATGCATGGGTAACCATCCATTGCATCCGCCTAGTAAATAGGAACAAAAATAGATACACAGATCACTCCAAAATGAAACCAATGAAGCATTAGCACCAATAGTAGAACCCCCCATAATGCAAAAAAGGGAGAGTTGAGATAGGTCCAATGAAACTATGTAGTCACCAATAAGTGCATGAAAGAGAACCAAGAACATTTGAACGTGCACATGAAATTATCTATAGCTAAAAAAGGGTGTGTAAAGAAGGCACACACACATGAGGCAAGAACAACTTGGATTTGATGTTGTCATAGAAGGGACACTTGAAAAAGGTGTGATGAAAAATAAAGGCACTACACAACCCCCTATGACACTTTATAACATAGTGTGAATACAAAAGGCACAATAGGATGTGCAAATCCCCAAAAATATGTACAATAGTGACACTTTATCTCAATATGTCTACAAAAGAGAAATTTCTTATAAAATATGTCTACAATTCCTAAACATGACAAAATATTGTAAATACATGTATGATAATCAAACCAGTCATCCCATACAAACAAAAAGTTTTTCAGGATTTAAAAAGTCCAAGCAATTCACTAGAATGTGAAATAAAGCTAAATAAAATGTACTTGGAGAAAAAATTAGAAAAAGTGCATATATAGTTGTGAAGAGCTTTGAAATACTTTCCAATGCTATAAGACTGATGAAAAATGGAAAAACTAGTCAAAATTTGTGAGCTCGGGAGTGAAAACAATAATTTTGACTTTGATAGGTTTTAAAGTGCACCAACAACAAAATCTAAGAAAAATACCTACTCTAATAGATAGTGCTCAAAACTCAATTTTTGACGATATCTTGTTTGCCCAATTTTGATACCCAAGCAAAAATTTATTACGATTTTCCTAAATCTACTAAAATAATTATTAAAAGAAAATTGGTGAATATATCTACTTCTAAAAAGACAAAAATTAATAACTACATAAATGAAAAATATAGACATTAATGAACTCGAGGTCAAAAGATGAAGGTATCTATCTCAGACACTAGTGTGTTACATGGACATCCTCACATCATGTTGTTGTCATGTACCAGTCACCCTAAAAAATCTTAGAATGTGTAGTTCAAGTTCCAAAACCCACCTAACCTACAAACACAACAATATGAGAAAAAGTGTTGGGGTTGTTTTAGGGGCTTGCCTCAATCAAACCCCTATTTTGGTCTTACAACCTCTACATATAGCCGAGATGGATAGATAGATATAAAATAATGTGTGTTCTTATTCTAAGTGTATCTAGAAATACGAATAGTAACAAAATGATGGATAGGGATGTGATAATCCCAAGGTGCTCAAGGAAACAAGAGAAAAAATGTTTGTAATAAGAAAATAACAATATACCTTAGATGCTTGAGAAAGCCAAAGAGAGAAGGAAAGTTAGAGATATTGTTGTAAAATAGTTTGAGAGTGTTGTGAGAGCTAAGAGAGCCAATAGAGAGAGAGTTTTGTTCAAAATGAAAAGATAGATTCAAAAAGGAGAAGAGGAGGGAAGAGAAGGTTGGTGAGGAGCCTTTTGGAAAAATATCAAGTTGTTTCCATTGACCTAGGAAGGTGACAAGTAGAAAATACTCAAAGATGACCTTCTTGAACAACAAATTTTCATGGGATTCTAGTGTGATGAGTGGAGGTCTACACGAGGTGCTAGTGTCAAAAAAATTATGTTAAAAAATGATGAGAGATAAGAAAAACATAGGGTTGACATAAATTGACATGAAAAAGTGAACACTCGAAATGAGCCTATGCACCTTGAGAAGGAAAAAGGTTGATGCAAGGGTTGAAACGAGCCTACACAAATACTAAGGGAATGGACACCAAAATGGGCATGAAACATAGTGTGAAATTTCAAGGGTATGCAATTTATTACACTACAATTATTCCCAACATTGATATTTATTAGATTAAAAATCAAGGAAACTAAAATTTAGGGTTTGGAACATTATAAATTGCTTTATCACCAAGATTAACCCTCATGTACAAGTTATAGAATGAAATTATGTAAATCCCTTTGTGAAAACAATAAAACAATGAACAACTAAGTGAATTAGTAAGTCATGGTCTAAGAACCAAAACCTTTGGGTAGTCATCTTCTATTTAGAGATTTGATTCCCTTTCAAGAGAGATGTGAATTTGTTCAAATTTTCATCTATGTTATGCGTGTGTCAAAATCCCCATGAACACCCTATTATCTCTATATTAACAATACATAGTTCTTATGTTAGTTGAGGAAACTTAGGAAGTCAATTTGGGTATAGATATAGTGATCCCAAGTCAACTACATTGTAGAAAATCTTACAACAAATGAAGAGGAAACCATCACTACTCTTCTCAAGAACTCTATAGACATTTTTTTCTTGGTCATATGTAGATATCCAAGGTTGCATCCCTCTCTTTTTATTTATTATCTTTGGTACACCTTGAAGTGAAACTAGCAAAATAAAAAAACTCCATAAGATGCATCCTCAAATTTCCCAACTAGTTAAGGAAGAACTATAGAAACTATTTGAGGTTAGCTTCATATGCCCTATTGTTTATTTTAAATGGATCTCCAATATATTCCTTCTAAGAGAAAATCCAAATTAGTATATGTTTGTAAGAAAACATGCAAATTATACTAACAAATAACACACACAGATTCAATGAATTACAATAAGGAAATCTAAATTAACAAAAACATAATTCGATAACATGATTCTTTAAAAACATTCCATCTCCCTCTATTCTTAAATGTCCTAGTAATTGTGCTCTTAGATCTTAATTGTGCACTAATCACTAGGATGCCACCTAAGAAATGAGTAGCCTCTAAACTAAAATGCAAAATCTAAGTCTACATCTACATGATTAAATGATTTAGCTGAATGATATGATTAAATGACATGATGAATGAGTTGTTGTATACAGAATGATAGTTAAATGATGCAAAGTAGAATTGAACTAATGAAAATGATATGGAAATGACCCTAAATGTTGAATTTAAACAAACTAAGAAACATCTAAAGGAGCCTTCCTAATCTAATTGTTAATCTATCCTAAATGTTGTATCCAAAGGCAATTAAGCTCTCAAATGCTAAATGAATTCCTACAGAGTAATGTTATGCAAATTCTCCTTATGAAAAAGCTGTAAATGGGTCCCAATTTATAGATTTCACCAAGGCATCAGGTGAGTTGGCAGTAATGAGTGATCAGGATTCGATTTGGAGAAATTGACGATGGGGAATGAGGAAGATGGAGAAAACAAGGCAATTGTTCCCTTTAGTAAAACAATCTTGCCAAGTGTAGAAAAGAATCAATTGAAGAAAGAAGCCATGTGTCTTTGAGTTGGTTAAAATTGTTAAGAGTAAATATCCATTTTAGAAATTAGGAATAATTATTTTTCATGTGACACATGGTGATTTGGAAGATGAGGTGGAGGGAAGTTAGGAGAATATGGAGAAATGTGACAAATTCAAATTTAATGAGAGGGAATTAATCAAAATAAAACAAATTAGTTAGATTTGTTTATTTTAATTAAATCATGAAGAAGGTAATTTAGAAAAGAGGAATTAAGAAAATGTGAACTATGTAAATAAATTTGTGATTTATTTATATAGTAGAGGAATAGAGATTTCATTAATTAAATAATCAATATTTAATTAATATTCTCCAGACCAATTTTGGATGTATACAGTATAGATTTTTTAGATATAAATAAATCTTGTCCTAAGCATGACTTCTCAAATACTAAAAATACAAATCTTCATCAACCTTACAACAAAAATTCCACCCCCAAAGAATCTTAAATAGTTGCACAAAAGGTTCATATCACAATTGGTAGATATATTTCAACTATTCAACCACCTCCTTAAGAAGAATAACTTTAATTGGGATGCATCTTATTAGTACACCTTCAATTATCTTACCTCACCTCTTGTTCTCATGGCACATATCCTAAAAAAACCATTTCTTCTTTTCCTATCTGCAAATTTAGTCACCCTAGGGGAACTTCTAGCATAGAATAATACTAAAAGCCTTGAACATGCCAAATACTATAGCAACCAAACTTTAATGGACTATGATCTTAATTTTACTCCCATAGAATGAGAATACCTAAATTTCGTATTCAACTCCCAAAAGATGATACTACATGTTATCACAAAACTAAGCTCATCTAAAAAAATGATCCACATGAGTACCTTCTATCTAAGACTTATCTAATGGGATTTATGGCTAAATGAAACGTGTTATCAAGTGAATTCAACACCAAATATGTAGATAGGAAAGTAGTTAAAGGGAAAGTGGTGATAGATCAATTAGCAGAAGCACCTCTCATTGATAATCATCCATTGCTTGTAGGCATTGCAACCCATTACTAAACCTTGACCATTTTCAAAATGAGACCTCAATATTGCTAGTAAGATTCATCCATCCTCCTTAAGTGATCTTACATTTATCATAATTACCACTGAGTATTTTACCAAATGGGTCAAATTTATACCCCTCACCTACACAATTGGCCAAAAAATCTCTAAATTCCTTTTGTATTACATCATTTTTCACCATGTTATCCCCACCACCATTGTCATTGACAATTGTAAGTCCTTTAAAAATCAAGATGTTCACATTGTTTTACAAGTATTTTTGCATCCAACATGATTGGTCCACTCCATACTACCCTCAAATTAATATTAAATGAAGGTATGTAACAATACCTTTCTCAAAATCCTTAAGAATACTATTGATGATTTTGGTCGTGATTATCACATCTAACACAATCTCACCCTATGGACTTATCACACTAGCATTCACACACCTACTAATGCGACTCCATATTCACTAGTCTTCATCATTGAAGCAACCATTCCAATCAAGGTCAAACTCCCATCCTTTTGAGTTTCTTTGTCTAATCTCATTATTGATGAGGAATATAGAGTTGCATGATTGTGTGAGTAAGAGTTACTTGATAAGCATCACCTCAATGCCCTTCAGTGTGAGTAGTCCTATCAATGTCTTCTATGTCATGACTATAATAATAAAATCAAAGAACATGAATTTGATATTAATGACCTTATGCTCAAGGAAAATAAACGGAACATTTAGTAACATGAAAAGAAAGGAATTTTGGAACCCAATTGGTTAGGTCCATATCTTCTCATTACAAAATATAGATTAGAAACTTAATAACTAGCCATCCTTGAGGGCTAAGAATTTGAAGAACCCATGAACATTGCACACCTCAAGATATTCCATGCTTAATATGAGGAATATCCTAATAAAAAAATATAAAAAAAAGAGTTAAAAAGTAAAGAGTAACATTATCCTCTAGCAAAAATAACTTCTAATGGAACTTTGGACAAGTACCATGCAAAAAACCTACTTGCAAAAACCATGTGTAACAATTGGACTCTATTATCTTTCAATTCCTCATCCTCCACCCATCCACCTCCATAACATGAGTCTTATAATGGTTTAAATATTTTCCACTCCCTAAGCTAGCTAGTCCCCCTTATCCCTTATGCCTCATTCTACATTAGGGTAGGTGATTACATCTTACTTCAAAAAATATTTTTAATACATTCCTTGATTACTCACTTAGTGTATAGGATGGATTCCCTAACACTGAGTTTCATACATTCTATGCTACCCCTAAAAGATAAGCTTACAACATATGCTAAAACTAATATTTTTGTGTGTGCTTGCAATTCATTCCTTCATGCATTAGATAGCTTGTCACCTTGGTATTTACACTTTGGTACATAACATCCACTGATACATTAAATTAGGTTTCTCACCACATGTCAACATAACACCTGCATTCAAAATAACCAATATATTGTTAATCAAAAACCCATTTCCATATCTACATCCATGTTTATCTTTTACATAATGAATTGACATTATGCAAATGATTAGTTAGATTAAATCATTTTGTTTAATTTTCTAATTTATCCATTCTAGTCTATCATTATCGTTTTATTCTTAATTATTCCCTAAATAAAAATAATAATCATTACATTAATCACATATCATCTTTCATCCATCATTTATAACATCATCACTACATCATGTATTTGTCATAAAAAATCATCATATAAATTTCCATACATCATAAATATCACATATCTTACATTGTCATCATCAATAATATGTGCATTTTACATCACCATCATGTACATCATCACAAAACCATATTCATCCTCATAAATACATCAATGTATCATAAATACATATATTAATCATCATCATCAACAATGCATATATCATAAAACCATATCAGAATCAAACATACCTTAATAAAGAATAATCCATCACCATAAATATACATTATAAACTTGTATTAAAGTAAAAAAATATTTCATTTATATATTGATAAATAATCATAGCTCATAAAATTCCATATCTATATAAACATAAAAAAAATGCATCTATTGAATCATCATCATATTGTAAGAGAGGGAGACCAACCACGTCAAGGCTCTAGGTCACAGAGAGTCGAGAGTGGAGGGCTGCCCTAACTTACCTCACTCTAAAGGGATGTTTGGGGATGAAGATCAAGAATGAAGAGCACTATGAAGTACTTGTCACTTTGTAGACCTAGGATTCTATTTGGGGCTAGATGAGCCAATTTTTGGAGTCTAAACTATACCTCAGAGAACTCTCTATTCGAGGATGACAGTGTGGGTTTGGGACAACAACGCGACACATTGGCATCTCTTTGGCGTGCTAGTGTCTGTATGACCAAAAAATGTGAAATACAAAGGGAAAACTACCAAAATCCTACTAATAGCCTAGCTAATCGATTTCAACGAAGTAAATAGAATGATGAAGTATGAAAAATAAGGACGAAGATGATAAAGCAAGAAAATAAAAGCTAGGGTGATAAATATGATCTCACAAAAGAGCCAATTCACCAACTAGCTCCATGCACACATTCACCTACACACAAGCAAGAGGGGAAAATTATTGGGGTTGTATAGAGTCAAACCCTCGTTTTGGTGTTTCCACCTCCACAAATAGCTAGAAAAGAAACAAAGTAGAATATGTGATAAAGAAGATTGAAAGAAGTGCAATGAACAGTACAAAAGACTAAACTACTCTATCAAATCACAAAGGAGAGGAATGAAACATTACCACCTCCACCCAAAGTCTCTCAAGGCCAATGAAGGGAGAATGCAAGCAACGAACTTGGTAAAGTCACCACCGCCGCAACTGTGGTGAAGAGAGGTCTCGCAAGACTCCAAGCTCACAACTTCTGTGGTGGCCTCACACGTGCAATGTGGAGTTGATGGAGTATCAAGCTACTGAAATGCTAAAAAATGGAGTGCTAGAATACTGAAGAATGAAATAACTGAAGTGAAATGCTTGAGAAATGTGAAGACGCTTGAATGAATTTCTAAGATAGATGTGGAAGAGATGAAGTGAAAGTGTGATGAATGGATTTGAAGGTGGGATGAGAAGGAATAAGCCATTTTCTAGTTGGTTGGTTGATAGAAGGACGTCACAATTCATCCCTAATGAGGAGTGTAATGGTTCTGCCAACTTCAAACATAGGAATCCATCAGGGATAGCAACGCGATGTGCAGACGTTCGCGTGCCATGCTTGCATCCCCAAAAAATACTCTCACTAACGCACAATACAAATGCCAAGTGGATGCATTCTAGATGGGTGATGTGGAATTTCACCTTCAGATTTGATTTTCTAAGGTGAGGGTATGTAAAAGGGGAATTTACACAAGGGGTGAAAATTTGCTCCTATACATTTTTCCCCCACTTTAGCAAGCGTGAATATCGATGAGCTCAATAAAGTAGATGAAAAGTTAGAGATGTATACTTGAATTGTCAAGGAAGCAGACTGTGATCTGGTGAACTCAAAAGCATAAGGCATGCAAAGGACTCCATAGGTACTCTCTCTTGAGGAGGTTTGAACAAAAGGACTCCATAGCCCCGCAGAACTATGAAGTTGCACAAAGTGCACTGGAGGCCCTCAGACCAACAATGGACAAATCTCGTAGGATGTAAGCACCTTATAGGCCCGTAGACTGACAAGAAGGTGTTCCCACAAGTAATCTCTCATGAAGGAAGCCCAGTGAAATGGGACTCCACAGAGTTGGACTGGAAAGCAGCTTCACAGGCACACCTGCAAAGCAACATGTTAATCCGCAGATAAAACATGCTAGAAAACAAAAAATAGCCACATAGGCAAACATTCATGCAAATAGTCAACAAACTGAAAGGCTTTGAAAGGGGTCCCTCAAGAACCCTTCAAAACAAGAGGGGTCCACTCAACGGATGCACTGTTTGAAAGTGATAGAATGTTTTTTCGCAAATCGATTCAACATCAAGGAATCCTTTCGAAATATCTTCACTTCATCAAGGAATTTGAAAGGAAGAAAATGCCCCCTCACCAGGGGAAGGTCGAGGCTTTTCTCGCAAGAAAATTTGCTCCTTCCTCGAAGGAAATCTCTTCAAGTTCTTTCTTCGTGAACCCATGATGAAGGAAACATGTTCTGCTAGGGGTCCAAGTTGAGAATGTGACTTTTGAAAAAGGTTTTGCAAGGATTCTCAAAAAAAGATTCGTTGGCAATGAATTTTTTTTTGAAAATCAAAACATTATGAAAGTAACGTTGTTGCACATACGAGGGACAAATCAAGAAAAGAAGAGAGAAAGATAACCAAGATTGCAAAAAGAAATAATAACATCACAAAAAAAGAGCATAGGGGTGATCCGATATTTTGGGGTCAGAGCTGCTCATAAATATATATAAGTATATTAATAGTATATAAATGAACTGTCATCAACCCCCTATTGTATTAGACCATGTGAAGAATGCACGGGAAGACAAAGTAAAAATAAAAAATTGGGTCAACATAGAAGGGAAGCCTAAATGCCCCCAACACTTTACATTGTCCCCAATTTGTCGAAAGTCAATACACATAACAAAGGAAGAATGATGGAACAAATAGAGGAAGTTTTATGACACATAATCACTCCTATATCCAAGCACCTACAAGGCTGACAAGCGTCATCCAAGAACACATAACGCAAGCATTGGGGAACACATCAGAACAAACACACATCTAATCTAAAGATAAAGAAGAGGCCTCCCCCTAACAGTCATCGACCAAGAGTCCATCCACTTCCCAATCTAGATCATTATAAGGGGAAGACAGACGAGCCTAAAATGGTGGAATATTAAGGGGAGGTACTTTCAACCCTCCCGAAACAAGGGCTAAGGAAGAAGGCCTCGTAAGGTCTTCTACACTAGGCCCTTATGGAGTGATGGTCAGCAACTTTATGAAGATCGTTGACAGTCTATAACCTTGTTTAGAGAGTTAAACATGCACCTTACAGGAGTGCCATGTGGTGCCTCAATAGATGGGGAGGGCAGCCCCCGAGATTCATTGCTTGGCTCATTGAATGATTCAGGAGCAGTGCCAAACTTAGGGGAAGTTGGAGCTAGATTTGTCACAAGGACAGTGCATGCTAATGTAGGGCCACCCTTTGAAGAAGGTGGGCTCCTCTTACGCCCTCCATTTCTAGAAGGGCCAACCTCTACTTTTTTCTTCGTTGGAGGATGTGAACTCCCCATAGATGAGGCAAGAGGAGTGGAAGAGGAGGAGAAAATCACGATGGACACCACTGAAGTATTCAACATGTCCATAGGTTTAGAGAATGGTGGGATGTCCGAGAGGGACATCAAAATAGGTGGCTCGATCAAAGATGCAATAAACACCTGCACCTTTTTAGGATCAGGTGCATCTATGCTTAGAGCGATAGTAGAATGCATAACTAAATTTGATTGAACGAAAGTAGAGGGGAGGAGAGAGGGGGATGCATCAGGAGGCCCTGAGATAGGGGTGGTTGACTCCTCTTCCTTTCTCTACAAAGCGACCTACTTAGCCGCCAGAGCCTTTCACCAACACTTGTGCTCGTATGCAGGGTGGTTTCTATGACTCTTTGAGCTAGAGGTCAGGTGTTGGGATGGGACTAAAGGCTCCTGCTCAACCATAGGAGTGTCCATCATAGCCGTCTTTGGCAGAGGGACAAAATTCTAAACGAGAGCAGGAGAAAGAGGTTGAGAAACAATGGGGGGAGTTGGCTCTAGCGCCTCGGTGGTGAGCCTTTTCCCATTCACTACTTTAGGAGCAGGAGCAGTGGGAGGCCTTAATGGCTGAGACGTAGAGGATTCCTCATGGGGTCCCTTTCTTCTACCATATAGGTAGGGCCAAGGTTTAGGAGGCACAATAGGAAGGTCAAATATCCTAATCTTAGCTTTGTACCAAGTAGGCATAACCAGACTCCTCATGTGGAATCCAGGAGTAGACATCCAAAACTCTTCTTTGGAAAGAGGAATGGAAGGGGCACCCCAAGGACAAGGAGGCCTCTCCTTTCCCTTTTGAGAAGAGGAGGTAACTTGCTATTGCACTGTCGGAGGGGTCACTTTTGGATGTCCCTTATCCCTGGTCTTATACTTCACGTAGTTATAGGTCCATTCTTGGGGGAAGTGGACCGATTGGGGTGGGCCAAAAATGATCCAATGAATACCCCCCACGAGACACCAACGACTGGTATCCAGTGTCATGCATGACATGCACAACACCTTCGTGGGATAATTCCAAACACTTATGAATGAATAAAGTGATTCCATTCATGGAAGCCAACCAAGGTATGTCTAACTTCACCCTGAACAAATCTGATTATGGAATAATGTCAAAAGTTGTGTCCACGGCCCTAGGTCCAACTAGGATGGACAGAGTTATTAAGCTATACGACTTGAGAGAGAGGAAATTGTGCGAACATATGGTAGAATTTGTTTCTTCATACTCCTCCCTTTGTAATTGTTGATGTGTTTTTTATGCACTTCTCAACACAGGCAATGCGTGGGTGCACTACCTCTCTTGAAATACAATCTTCCACAATCAAATTACAGAACATTATCCCAAGGTATCTAATGTTAGGTCTTGACAGTGCTTGGAATATCTCAGTTGTTTGATGTGATCTGCTGGAATCACAAGGCGGACTTACGAATGAGTTACAAAGCATGGGAAGTTGGGTCTTGAAATGGAGTTCCTAATATGGGGAAGTTGT
The DNA here is from genome assembly GCA_007258455.2 of Sequoia sempervirens. Classification (NCBI taxonomy): domain Eukaryota; kingdom Viridiplantae; phylum Streptophyta; class Pinopsida; order Cupressales; family Cupressaceae; genus Sequoia; species Sequoia sempervirens. The sequence goes on from VDFB02337136.1 coordinate 51,597, forward strand.
GTGTTTGTTGTAGGTCCAAACAATAGTCTTGAACTGCATTTTTATCATTGGATTTAGCTTTACAATGTGCAATGAACCTTTCCTAAGGTACTTATTAAAAAAAAGAAAAAGGGCAGGGAAGAGAGAAGGTTCCTGGATCTGAAACTAACAGTGAACAATGATAATGGAGTTCCTGCAATGGACAGCTTCCTGGAAACAATATTCCACTTAACTAGAAATCTCACAGTCTCATGGAATTTTTGCTATCTTCTAAGGTCTACGAATATTTCGTCTTTCATTCACCATGTGCATGTATGAACAAAGATGAAAGTGTGCAACAGCTTTGAATTTAAGCCCAGATTAACTTTACATAGCTTTCTACCATCAACAAACAACAAAAAGTATGGACTAAGAAGGCATCTACACTGTAGGAATTTTCATGACCATAGAACAACATTTCTAAAATCTATCAAAGAAAGAATACAACTAACTAGAATAGCAATATGAATCTAAGTCAAGCATCTAATAATGGAGGTTGAATCAAGTAACATGTGAAAAACTCAGAAAATACACCAAGTCAATGTATTTTCATTATAAATTTTTGCAGCATGTCCTTACAACAACTCAACTCTCTTTGCAAATGAGAGGAGAGCCCTATTTATAGTGCCCCAAAAGTCAAATGAATGGCCAAGATTAATTCTCATTGTGTGTCCAAGATTCATTACAAAATAGGGTTTCACCAACCCCCAATATTCAACAATTTTAAAATACATTCCTTGTCTTTTCTCTATTTCGTCATCTAGTGACGACACTGTAGCTTTTTTGTCCTTTTGTTGATTGTTGTTTTACTGTAGCTACTCCTTGGGGACCTCTTCACTATCAAGAGGGTTTTTTTCTTACTTCTTCGATGCTGTATATTCCATGAACTTCAAGATGACCGGCTGGAGTTTGTCTACCTCGATGATCTCATATTGTAGCATTTGGTAGCTCCACTCTTTCGGATTATCTTCTAACTTTTTTCAGACTTCATAATACTTTGTGCCCTGATCCCTGAATAGCTCTAATTGGTCGAAGGCATGGGTAGAAAAAATCATGAACTCTACCGTCATTTCACTAGACATCTCATCCTCCACCTTCTTCTGGAAGTAAGGTTTTACCTTTTCCAGATCCATCTGCACTGTGGGCATGTCATACTCTATCATTAGTTTGAGGTATTGAACACATTTCATTCTAATTTCTTTGATCCATTCGATTTCTGGATCCACCTTACTCATTATCTACTCCAACCTTTCTTTCCAGTTGTCAAAATCTTGCTGCCAAACATCCATCAACCAGTGATCGTCCTTGTCGAACGCAACCTCCTCTTCCCACGTGGCTTTTGGCAACTAGAGGATGGTCTCGATCTTTGGAAAGGTGGAGTCATATGTTGCAGGGAAGTCAGTGCAGAGCTTCCTCGTTCCTTCCAAAGATCGTAGAAAATCTAAGAACTTGTTGGCTATTCGCACAGCCCAACTAATTCCCATGTTCCCGACGTACAAGACCTGTTGGAACCAGCTCTCTGTAGTCTTTTCCAAGTTCTTTCTCCTCCCCATCTTATCAATTTGTTCTTTGGACAGCAATTGGGGTGGAGCTGTGGACGTGGTAGGTAGGTCATCAATTGAGGACCACTGCTGGATGTAGTCCGTCAAGGCGGCCACCTGTGCTTTGAGCTCATCCTTTGAAATCTTGTCCTGCTTTATCAAATGCACCATTGTAGCCACTGATTCTTCAAGGTGCCCTACCTTTTGTTCTTTGGTGGTGGTCCCCAAGTTGATGGTGGAGGTGTTGTAACTCACACCATCCTGGCGTACCATAGGCATTGCTATTTGTATGACCTGAGACCCAGAAGCATCCATTGTTACCTTGGATCTAATCTTAAGCTTCTCCTTCTTTGTTGTGATCTGAGCTCGGGCTAAGATAGCCTCTAGTCTCACCCTCAGGTCTTTTAGTACAGGAGTTTTTCTTTCAATTTGTTTCTCTAACCATTCAAGCATGACAAACTTTCCCTTAGGTGACTCACGATCACCCTCGCCCTTCTCGGCCAAGGCTTCCATTTTTCTTTTCTTCTGGGGTCCTTTCTTCCTCCTTGGTAGTATCTCCTTCATCAGAGTCTTGGATGAACACAAGGCACTTAATAGGAGGCTTGGTAGATAATTGTTACATGGGACTTTCTTTCTCTTCTATTTCCTCCCCTTTATTTCCCTTTGTTTGCTCAACCTCGTGCACATGTTCCTTGAACTACTCAATTTCGAGGCTCTTGATAGCCTGAGCCTCTCCCTCAAGTTTATCTTCTATTGCTGTCCTTCTTCTTCGAAAGGCAACCTTTCTGCCTTCTCCTTAGTATGTTGATATTTCTTTCAATGCACATTTTCTCATTTATCTTTTGGCTCGACCGGGTAAGCATTGAAGCCTACAATAGGTTTGGGACTGCAGTGGTCACTGGAGCAGACTTAAAATTTTTCACTCACTAGGGTGTCATAGCAACCATGGTACAACCCTTTAGAAATTATTATTATATGTTTTGTGTGAGATCCAAGATGTGTGTAAAGAGATACAACCAAGGGTCAAGTTCTAAGGCAGAGTTCAAACAAGGAAATCATTCATGGGCAGCCTTCAGAGAACGATGGTTGAGAGTGAATGTTTAGCCGTAGAACACCAAGGGCGGACAACAAAGTGAACCATTCGTCAAATGAGCATGGCCACAGCTAAGGGGTAGCGAACATCCTTTTGAAACAAAACCATAGGGAGGGAAAAAAGCAAAAAGAGAAATGCAAAATAGGAAGACGTAAGCAAACCAAAAGGGCAATCTACTCTAACCTATATACAAACATTTACAAAGAAGAGCTCGAATGAGCTCAAGCCTGGAAGTAATGCTTCAGGTGCTGCCCATTGACCGGCAATAGGACATCTTCACCAGTCAAGGTCCTTAGGCGGAAGGCATTGTCTCCCAAAATCTCAACTATTTGAAAAGGGCCAAGCTAAAGCTTGTCGAATTTGTTGTATCCCCCTTTCCTTTCATAGGCCTTGTCCCAATATAGGACCAAATATGCAATTCTAAAGGCTTTGATTTTGGCTCAGCGGTCGAACCATCTCTTAACCATGCCCTGATGTTTGGCAAAATTTTCTATTGCACGGTCTCAAACTTCCTCTAAATGTAAGAGCTCAGCTAACCGAGCTTCCCTATGATCTCTCCCTTCATAAAAGTCGTTGATAAACTGCAAAGTGGGAATCTTCAAATGGATGGGAAATATGGGTTCTAGGCCATAAACAAGGTGGAATGGGGAATCGCCAAGGGTAGCCTTATGGTGAGTGCAGTCTACCCAAAGGGCGAAACGGAGCTGGGTATGCCAGTCCTTGGGATTCTTATCTAGCAATTTCTTAATCATGGTAATCAAGTTCTTATTAATGGACTCAGCGAGGCCATTGCCTTGGGGGTAGTAATTAGATGAAAACTTAAGGGCGATCCCGTAGTCGAATGCCCAACTAGCAAATTTCAACAATGCAAAAGCAGGTCCATTGCCACACACCAAAGCATAAGGACAACCAAAGTGATTTAAAATGAAACTTTCTAAAAAATTAGTAACTACTTCAGTTGTGCATTGCTTACATACTATTGCTTCTATCCACCTAGTGTAGTAATCGGTTGCGATAAGAATGTACTTGTGTCCCGCAGATGATGGAGGGCTTACCAAACTGATGAAATTGAGGCCCCACTGTGCGAACGGCCTTACCTCTAGCACATGCTACAGTGGGATAGCAACATTCTTTTCCTTAGTGGCGGCTGTCTGACATGTGTGACATGAGAAAACATGACAATTAGCATCTTTGAAGACAGTTGGCCAATAATATCCCACTCTCAATATCTGATGTGTCGTGGAAGGGCCAGATCCATGGCCAATGCCAAATTTATCATGAAACTCTTTCAAGACTCAGCCTGCTTCCTCTTTACCAAGGCATCTTAAGTAAATGCCTTCATGATTCTTCTTGTATAGAATGGACCCTTGTAGCATGTAGTCATTTCTTTTCAATCTAAGGGTACGCTTTTGGACTCCCTGCAAGTGCGGCAGACACTTATGGTTCAGCAAATAGTAAACGACATTCTCGTACCATTCTCCCGGGGAAACATCCTCAAGCTGGTATTGCAGCACAGTGAGTTCGGGTCCAGCCTTTGCTACTACTTCAACAATTGTGTGGGTAAGTGCTTGTCCTCTCACTAGCTTCACTGGTTGGATCTCCATGTCATATTTTTGGAGCAAGGTGACCCATTTAGCTCTTTATTCTCCCAATTCATTTTGCACGAGCAGCGTTTTTACTATTGGGTCTGGGACAATGGCAAATAGTTTATTGCACATGATATAATGCCAAAATTTCTTTACCCCTCTGATGAGAGCATACACCTACTTTTCTACATTGTGGTATCGCAACTCTGCGTCCTTCAGGGGATACTTATGAAGGTGATCGGGTGTTCATTTCCTTCATCATCTTTCTAAGTCAAGATGCTAGCACAAGAATGTTCTGAAGCGAATGAGTAGATGTAGAAAGGCTTCAGATAATCTGGGCTCACTAAGACATGTGCGTCAACAATGGCTTGTTTAATTTCTTTGAAGGCTTGTTTGGCTTCGAGAGTCCATTCAACTTTGACATCTTGTTTCAACATAGCATTGAGGGGTTTAACAATCTTTGCAAAACCCGTGATGAATTTCTTGATGAAGTTGTTCTTCCCAAAGAAAGATTTTAATTCTTTCTTGCTGCTTGGTGTGGGATTTTCAGCAATGACTGGATACATTTAAGATCTATAGAGATTCCCCATTCTGAAATAATGTGCCCGAGCAATCTACCCTCAGTCACTCCAAAGATGCACTTCTTGGGGTTAAGGGAAACTCCAAACTCCCTGCACCTCTGGAACACCTTGCATAGGTCAGAAATGTGATCACCTCGCTTTTTAGAAAATACAGTTAAGTCATCCATGTAGATGATTATACATTTACCAATTAGATCTTTGAAGGCAATATCCATGGTATGTTGGAAGGCGGCGCCAGCGTTGATGAGCCCAAAATGCATTCTCCTGTAAGCAAATGTCCCCCACTTAGTGGTGAACGTTGTTTTATGACGGTCTTCATACTGCACCATTACGTGGTTGTACCCAAAATATCTGTCGAGGAAAGACATCATTTGGGAGCCATTGATGATCTACAACACCTCATCTAATGAAGGCACTGGATAGTTGTCTTTCTCTGAAGCTCGGTTTAAATTGTGAAAGTCTACACACAATCTAATCTCTCCATTCTTTTTTCTGATTGGGACCAAGTTGGCCACCCATGTGGAATGCCTAACTAGGAAAATAATCCTTGCCGAAAGCAACTTTTGCACTTCTTTGTAAATGATGGGTTCTAACAAGGCATTGATAGGACATTGCCGCTGACGGAATGGCCTTACTTTTGTCTTGAGGGGTATGGTGTGCGTGATGATGGATGTGTCATATGTTTGTAAATCCTTGTAGCTCCATGCCACCACGTCATGGTACTCCCACAACACATCAATAATTCCCTTCTTTTTCTCAAGCGTGCACACTTTACCAATAAAAATATTCTTGATCTTCTTGGTTATCCTGAGGTTGTGAGCATCACACTGGTTGCTTATGGCTTCTTTCTTTGTTTGCTAGTTCTAGTCTCTGATCTGGTCCAAATCAAATATACATTCCAGCTAAACCATGCCCCCGGGAATCATGTTGGTTTTGAGGTTAATAACCCCCTCTATATCCAACTCGGCTTCTCGCAGATCGGCTTCATCGATTATTTGGGCTACGAAGACATCAAAACTCGTGATGAATTCAAGAATATGCTTGTCATCATTGAAGACCTAAAAATGAGTGACATTATCCAGGATAGATGGCGTAGATGTCAACTCAATGGTAAATTTCTTAAGCCTAGACAAAGAGAGGGGTTGCAAAGTGTTGGTTGCTTGATCCAAGACATCGGTTATATGATTCTAACCATGAGGGATCAATTGTATATTGAATACATCTAAACCCTCTAAGAGATCTCAAACCTTGTGCCTATAGTTTGCCAGCCTTCTATCATGGTAGGAATACAATTTCCTAACTTATTTAACTACGAGTTATGAATCCCCAAAAACTTGTAGCATTTTGACATTTTTCTTCAAGGCCATGAGAAGGCCATGGACCAAAGCCTCATATTCTGCTACATTATTGGTGCAATAAAACTACAATCTATGGGCGGCAAGAAAGGTCTTACCTGTTGGGTTGATGATTACAAACCCAGCACCAGCCCTTGTTTTAATTTGGACCCATCAAATTAGAGCGTCCAGCATGTGGAAAGTTCTTTAACTTTAGGTCTAACTAAGTTCTTACTCCCTTTTAGCTGGGTGACTACCTCTGTGATCTTAGGGGAGTTCTCTAGCTTGGTGTACTCATTGGCAGGTGGTTCTACTAGCACCTCCTTTGGCATTTCCGTCCGAAGAGCAGCTAATTTTTTAACATGTTCTACTGTCGTTTGACATAAGCAATAGTCGAACTCAGAGTGGGTAGCATTGTGAATCCTGCACCAATTCAGCAACAAGAGAACTTGGAAATTCATTCGTGCACCTAAGCTGAGTTGGTCCTTGGCACACTTTTCTATGAACTCCTAGAAACCACTGAGTAATCCCTAGTTGTCACCTTCATTGGGTTTGTCATATGAATCTACCAACATTTATGTACTCAGAGGTATTTGAGTAAAATCAATCGAAGGACTGCACAACACTAGGAGTACTTTGGCATCGTGTTCTTTTTGAGGCTTGACTTTGTTTTAGCAAGCAAAAGGGCAGTAATTTCCCAGTTCTGTCTCAACAAATAGCACTTCGTTGAGATTATTATATTTCGTGATCATATATTTCATACGGGGCTCGCGGTTGATACAGATTTGGTTTGGCAGCCCCTTCCATGGTAGCCACATGTGAGAAAGATCTGTGGCAGTATATCCATTTAGTGCCTTGGTGAATTCCCTTCCCAAGATGATCCCATATGCATTGGGAATGTCCACCACTTGAATATCAATGACTTGTTGTATCCTTGGGTCTATAGCAATTTGCATCAGGATCCGATTTATTTCTCCCACAATGTTAATCTTTGTTTTGTCTAGCTAGGTCACTTTCATTCTTGAAGGCATAAGAGTGATGTCAAGAGCCTTACATACTGCCAAAGGCATAACATTGGCAGATGCCCCTAAATCAAGTAGGAAGTTATGCAAGTTCTTCCCAAATATCCTAATGGTGGTAAGGAAAGGAGGAGTTTCCAACCTTCCTTGGAAAATACCCATGGGCATGTCCATGTGACCTACCTGGCCCCCGTTCTTATCACCAATTTTATCCTTGGTCTGCCTAGATGGTTGATCTTTAGAACCCCGCCTAGTATTCTGATCTAGTTCATTTTCCATTTGTCTACCTATAGGTTGATTTATGGGAACATCTTTCCTTTTCCCGGTGTTATCTCGTATCACTAGTTCTTGCCTAGGCTCTTCAAAGGTAACTCTCTTAGCTGATGTTTCATGTGTTGTACTTGAGGATGGAGTACCATTGAGAACCCTAAAGAAGGCATGCCTTACGGCGGGGACTCTGAGTAGTTCAAAGGCAGACAAACTAATTTTAACCCTCTTGAGCTCTTCTGCCACATATTCACCCATTTGCTCAATTTCTGAACTAAAGGCTTGACCTATTGCAGAGCTAGGAGGTTGGACTTTTGTTTGGCTAGACTGGTTTTGGGATTGACCTTGAGGCTAATTCTACATTTGATTTAGAGGTCCATCATTGTTAAGATATTGGACGGGTACATGGGGAAGCCCAGGGTTGTTGTTGGCATTGGGGTCAGGTGGGGTAGTGAAATTGTTTGGTGGAGTAGAGGTCGTAAAGGGTCCACCTGCCTGCCTATTTCTGAGGAAGTAGGGAGTTGATCTTTGATGGAAAATGTGGACCTCATCTATGTATGGTTCTTCGTCTATTGGACCATTATCTACTGAATCAAAAAGTTGAGCCAAAGTTTGTTCGTTACTTACCTCTTGCACCTCCTCACTCCTAACGGGAGCAGGCTCGACTTTAGGCTCATTATAGTCAACCCGCAGAAATGGTGCTTGGTTGACCATGAGGCAAGAGGAATCGTATGGCTCAGATGGGACAATGTCCCTACAGCCAACACTATCGATTTCATTCTGTACTTCTACTTGGAATATTTTGGCAGCTGTCTAGAATTTGGGGCAATCCAATTCAGAGTGTCTGCTGGTTTTGTGAATCCGGCACCATCCGGACAAAGATGCCTCGGTTAGGTACACTCCACTAGTTGTCTTTTCGTTGCTTGTCGGTTGGTCAAAAGGCATAGAGATACCTCTGTTATTGGGCCTTGTATTCCATGCACGATTCTGCCTCTGAGAAGATATCCTTTCTGAACTTTGATTAGCGTTTTGTCCCCTATTATAATTCTACCTAGAGGAAGTGCTTGCTTCTTGGTTATCCCGATTAAGATTGGCATGGAGGTTACGCTGAGACACCTGTAACTGATTATTCTGATTACTCAAATGCATCATCTCTGTGGACATTTTCTTTATCATCTCGATCAAATCCTTGAGTTTTTCCTTCTCCGTAGTGCTGCTTGACTGCGGCGCCAGATTTTGGAGAAAGACGGGCGGGGTCACTGGCTAATTCTAATGAGTTGGAGGAAATTCAGGCCCCGGTAGATACAATGGCACTTGGGGCTGCTAGGAATACACCTATTGTTGTTGGGCAGCTTGAGAATAGTTATGTTGTGGTTGAGGCTACAAATAGGAAGGCATGGGAGGTGCATAATTCAGTGGCTGTCCCAGATGTGGAATGATGGGCAACTGAGGTACTTGGTTCATAAGAGGGGTTTGATGAGTGAATGCTTGATTAAGCCCCTAAATCTGCATCGGGTGAGCTACTAGCCCCAAAGAAGGCAACGGGCCGAAGATATTCTGCCCCAAATCTGCACTGGCCACAATAGCCTCTGTATAGGTCATCACCAATGAAGCGGGTAGCGGATGCATCCTTTTCACTAGGGCCAATGTGAGGTTTTCCAATCCCGCATAGTAAACCAGGAGAGTTGTGGCATTATTATGAAGGTATGGGTCTTGAAGCCTTGTAAAGGTGTGATGAAAGCTGTCATTGAAGGACCCAATGGGTTCGTTGACTTCCCTCCTGATAGACATAAATTTCCTATATAACTTTGAAGGGCTGATCGAGATCTTATACTTTTGCAGAAATACGTTTTTCATTAGATTCCAAGAGGTAACAGATCCCCTAAGCAGATTGATGTACCAATAGAAGGCTTCTTCTCCTAGCGAATGCGGGAAAAGGCGGTATGCACCATCCTCATGGTCAACTTGCATTTCAGTGACTGTTGTCTAAAATATTTTAATGTGTTCTTCAGCTATTCTTTGTGGGTTACGGGGATTAAATTTTGAACAGAAGCCCTCCGGATGCTTAGGCATATCATGATAAACAACGAAGTGTATCGGCAAAGGGTTTTGTACCAACCAAGCCATGGCGGGAGGTTGAGGTGGTATTTGCTATTGAAAAATAGCAAGTTAGGTTTGTGCCTATACTAGAATAGCAGTCTGGGACTGTACCTGAGCTGCAACCTTTTGATTTGTACCTTGGGTTGGAAGGGTCGGGGGAGAAGCAATCTCCTAGTTGCCAGAGATGGGAAGTGAAAATGCAGTTTCAGATGGTCGGATAGAAGACGAAGGCCAGCTGAATGAGGGTGAAGGTGGAATGGAAGTGGGTGGAATGGAGGGAGAGGAAGAAACATCGCTACTTCCCTTAACTCATTTTTCCCTTGTAGGAGGCTGCAACTCTTGGAGTTCTCCCTTATTTGGTGTTGACCGTAGAACTCTTTGAAATATTTTTGGGGAGAATGATCTGATTCGATCCAACTTCACTTTTAACCCTTAGCTTTATATTCCCAATGTGTCGCCCTCCTTCTAGCGCTAGTTCTATTGATGTGTTTTTTATGCACTTCTCAACACAGGCAGTGCATGGGTGCACTACCTCTCTTAAAATACAATCTTCCACAATCAAATTGCAGAACAATATCCCAAGGTCTCTAATGTCAAGTCTTGATAGTGCTTGGAATATCTCAGTTGTTTGATGTGATTTGCTAGAATCACAAGGAAGACTTACGGATGAGTTACAAAGCATGGGAAGTTGGGTCATGAAATGGAGTTCCTACTATAAGGAAGCTATTGTGCGTTTGTTGTAGGTCCAAACAATAGTCTTGAACTCCATTTTTATCATTGGATTTAGCTTTACAATGTGCAATGAACCTTTCCTAAGGTACTTATTAAAAAAAAAGAAAAAAGGCAGGGAAGAGAGAAGGCTCCTGGATTTGAAACTAATTGTGAACAGTGATAATGGAGATCCTGCAATGGACAGCTTCCTAGAAACAATATTCCACTTAACTAGAAATCTCACAGTCTCGTGGAATTTTTACTATCTTCTAAGGTCTACGAATATTTCATCTTTTATTCACCATGTGCATGCATGAACAAAGATGAAAGTGTGGAGCAGCTTTGAATTTAAGCCCAGATTAACTTTACACAACTATCTACCATCAACAAATAGCAAAAAGTATGGACTAAGAAGGCATCTACACTGCAGGAATTTTCATGACTACAGAATAGCATTTCTAAAATCTATCAAAGCAAGAATACAACTAACTAGAACAGCAATATGAATCTAAGTCAAGCATCTAATAATGGAGGTTGAATCAAGTAACATGTGAAAAACTCAGAAAATGCACCAAGTCAATGTATTTTCATTATAAATTTTTGCAGCATGTCTTTACAACAACTCAACTCTCTTTGTAAATGAGAGGAGAGCCCTATTTATAGTGCCCCAAAAGTCAAATGAATGGCCAAAATTAATTCTCATTGTGTGGCCAAGATTCATTACAAAATAGGGTTTCACCAACCCCCAATATTCAACAATTTTAAAATACATTCCTTGTCCTTTCTCTATTTCGTCATCTAGTGACGACACTGTAGCTTTTTTGTCCTTTTGCTGATTGTTGTTTTATTGTAGCTACTCCTTGGGGACCTCTTCACTATCAAGAGGGTTGTCTTCTTTCTTCTTTGATGCTATATATTTCATGAGCTTCATGATGACTGGCTGGAGTTTGTCTACCTTGATGATCCCATATCACAGCATTTGGTAGCTCCACTCTTTCGCATTATCTTCTAGCTTTTTCTAGTCTTCATCATACTTTGTGCCCTGATCCCTAAATAGCTATGATTGGTCGAAGGCACAGGAAGCAAAATTCATAAACTCTACCATCATTTCACTAGACATCTTGTCCTCCATCTTCTTCTGGAAGTAAGGTTTTACCTTTTCCGGATCCATCTGCACTGCGGACATGTCATACTCTGTCATTAGTTTGAGGTATCGAGCGCATTCTGTTATGATTTCTTTGATCCATTCAATGTCTGGATCCACCTTACTCATTCTTTGCTCCAACCTTTCTTTCTGATTGTCAAAATTTTGCCAGCATACACCCATCAACTAGTGATCGTCCTTGTCGAATGTAAGCTCCTTTTCCCACGTGGCTTTTGGCAACTAGAGGATGGCCTCGATATTTGGAAAGGTGGAGTCGTATGTTGCAGGGAAGTTGGTGTAGAGCTTCTTCATTCCTTCCAAAGATCGTAGCAAATCCAAGAACTTGTTGGATGTTCACACAGCCTAGCTAATTCCCATGTTCCCGACATACAAGGCTTGTTGGAACCAGCTCTCTGTAGTCTTTTCCAAGTTCTTTCTCGTCCCCATCTTATCAATTTGTTCTTTGGACAATAGTTGGGGTGGAGCCGTGGACGTGGTAGGTAGGTCATCAATTGAGGACCACTGCTGGATGTAGTCCGTCAAGGCGGCCACTTGTGCTTTGAGCTCATCCTTTGAAATATTGTCCTACTTTATCAAATTCACCACTGTAGCCACTGATTCTTCAAGGTGCCCTACCTTCTGTTCTCTGGTGGTGGTCCCCAAGTCGATGGTGGAGGTGTTATAACTCACACCAGCCTGGCCTACCATAGGCGTTGCTATTTGTACGGCTTGAGACCCAGAAGCATCCATTGTTACCTTGGATCTAATCTTAAGCTTCTTCTCCTTCTTTGTTGTGATCTGAGCTCAGGCTAAGATAGCCTCTACTCTCGCCCTCAAGTCCTTTAGTACAAGATTTTTTCTTTGAAGCTGTTTCTCTAACCATTTAGGCATGACGGACTTGCCCTTAGGTGACTCACGATCACCCTCACCCTTCTCGACTAAGGCTTCCATTTTTCTTTTCTTTTGGGGTCCTTTCTTCCTCCTTGGTAGTATCTCGTTCTTCTTCATCGAATTCTTGGATGAACACAAGGCGCTTAATAGGAGGCTTGGTAGATAATTGTTGCAAGGGACTTTCTTTCTCTTCTATTTCCTCCCCTTTATTTCCCTCCATTTGCTCAACCTCGTGCACATGTTCTTTGAACTGCTCGATTTCGAGGCTCTTGATAGCTTGAGCCTCTCCCTTAGGTTTATCTTCCTGGTGTTGTCCTTCTTCTTTGAAGGGTGACCTTTCTGCTTTCTCCTTAGTATCTTTCAGCTGTCAGGCCATTTCTTCCTCAAGGTCATCATCGAATGTTTGCACAATGACCCTACCCCTGGCATCATCCTCCTCATCTCTACTCTCTGAGGAGCTAGTTCTTTCTTCTTCATAGGCCATGTTGTCAATAGTGCAATGTTCATACTCTGGGTGCTCGTGGTATTCATCAGCCTCCTCTTCAAAGGGCTTTGAGGCCTCTTGTTCTCGCCTCTCCCATTCTTCAGAGATTAACATGGTAGCTTCCATAGTTGGTGACCCTGTCGATGGTTGTGAAGGCTGAGCAATAACGAGGACTTGTGCAAGGGCCGCCTGAAGAGTGGGATCCATAAGGATCTGGGAGATCTCGGGGGGGGGAGATTCTGCATATGTCTTGAGAGGGCCTCAGGCATGGTGGGAGCGGGTATTAGCGCAACCACTATAGGTAATGGGAGTGACATAGTGGGTGACATGGCAGTGGAGGAAGGAGGAGTAGTCATGGCAGAGGAGGAGTCAATCACAATCACAGGTTCGGTTGGGGGCGAAGGGGCCAGATGGATAGAGATGTCCACTGCCGGCGAGGATGTGGCGACCATAGCCAGGGAGGTAGATAATGGGGCAGCCAAAGCAGGGAGAGCCAAAACAAGTTTTATTTGATCAGTACCTTTTGCTTCTTCTTCTTGGGCTAAGAGTTGCTTCGTCGTGCCCCTTGTTTGCTTAAGTCTTTTGGAGGGTGAGGCCCCCGGATCCTTCCTTGTATAAACCTTGGGGTCAAGAGACTGCTCTGTTTCTGTCTCTTTCTTCTTCTTGGATCTGGTGAATGGAGGAGACTTGGATGTCCTACCCATCGAAGTTGTGGTAGTGGCATCCTCTGTGGCACTTGGCTCACTCTTACGTCCTTCATATGTCAGTACCACCCCTCGCTGTTTCAATTGGGCCACTTGCCCATCAACCCACTCCTTGGTGCAAGCCAAAATTGGCTTGGTTATAATATTGAGGTCATTGACCTCCTGCTCATTCTAGTCAATTGTTGGTATTGGTAAATTGGCGACTGCGGGGTACCTAGGGTCCATTATGGTGCTCTCATCTTCTTCGACCTGGTCCGGTATGGGGAATGGCTGCACCTTTCTTATAAAATATGCAGTCATCCACATATAATGCCTTGCACGTACCTCTTTATCATCTTGACAATCCCCCCAAAAGTCTTCAATGTGGTGGAGATGAGCGAATCCCGGTCCCAGTTCCTTCCTTACATGACCATGTGGGCCCATTCGTGGGCGAGCAGTGTGCGGGTGAAAATGGTAATCTTTCAATTCTTTCTTGAAGTTACCAGTGCACTAGGAAGTTAGTAGTTTATACATGCCCTAGCCAAGGGTCATGGGATAAGAGATCCTTGCCATGTGTTTTCTATTGAGGATCACCTGTATGTGTTGGAGCTACCGAGAAAGCTCCAATAGAATGATCTGGTCATTGGGGTATCGAGGTAGCTTGTGTTGGCCTTTCAGTGAAGCCTTGGGCATGGATGTACGTGAACTTCGGGTATTGAATGAAGAGGAAGGCATATTGCTTTAAGAATGCCCAAGCACTGTGGGAAACCCTCCTTTCAAAATCCCCAGCAATCATTCTAATGATATGGCTGATGAAAGCATCATTTACCCTGCAATACTCCCTTTTGAAGTTCTGGTACTGGAGCTGGGGGCATCTGCCATAGGCCTTGAGTTCTCGACCCCGCTCCTCATTAGGTGCCACAAACAATCCGTTGTACTGTCTCTGGTCTACCAAGGAGTATATGAGATATGAAGTTATGTAGAACTTTGAACTCTTGTTCACATTGATGAACTGCTCATGGAAGCAGTTGCTTATTATACCTCCCCAGTAAAATGAGGTCTTTGTGGTAACATATTCATTCCCATGAAGGATTTACTCGATAAAGTATGCCATCCATTCCTGAAAGAAGGCAACCATAGGAAGACCCATAACCCTACTTAGCATTGTGACCAGGTCATGGTAATCCTCGTGGAAATCACTGCGGAAGAGTTTGTGAGGAACCTTCGCAGCGCTGCCCTATTTTTCTTTGAGCCAATGCTGATTTATTAACCTTTTGCAACCTGTCAGATTGTCATCCCATGCTGCTTGGAATTCCTCTACAGTAGGTGTTTCCATTTCTTGAAAAGTGGGAATATGGAAGGTCTTTATAATTCCTTCAGTCGACATGTCAGCGAGAATGTTACCATCCCTGTCAACAATTGTCCTTGTGTTGGGTTGATAAGGATTTCCACAAGAATATACACAACATCATCCTCGTCTATGGACGAAGGCATAGGAAATGTTGGAGGAGTAGGTACACGAGTGGTTTCTTCTATGAAACCCATCTCATCAGCATAATTCATGGGAAAACCAGTGGTATAGTTAGTAGCTATACCAGTGGAAAAACTAGAGGCGAAACTAGAAGTGATCTTCGTCTTCTCCATCAGTAAGTGTCGCATGCTTCTCCTAACAATGTACTTGGAAGTTTTGGATTGGTTTGTGATGCTCATAAACCTTCACAACACTCAGGGTTACGATAACCACCAGATGTGGGGGAAAAGTCTCAACACAGGTGAATGGATAGACATTGTTCACATCGGGTTCACTAAAAGTGTAAGAGAGGGGGACCAACCACGTGAACGCTCCAAGTCATGGATAGCCAAGAGTGGAGGGCTGTCCTAACTTACCTCACTCTAAAGGGATGTTTTGGGATGAGGATCAAGAACGAAGAGCACTATGAAGTACTTCTGTCACTCTGTAGACCCAATATTCTATTTGGGGCTAGACGAGCTAGTTTTTGGAGTTCAAACTGTACCTCACACAACTCTCTATCTGAGGATGGCAGTGCGGGTTTGGGACAAGAGCACGGTGCACTGGTGTCTCTTTGGCGCGCTAGCATCCATACAGCTAGAAAATGTGGAATACAATGGGAAAACTACTAGAAGCCTACTAACAACCTAGCTAATTGATTTCAACAAAGTAAATAGAATGATGAAGTATGAAAAATAAGGACGGAGATGATAAAGCAAGTAAATAAAAGCTAGGGTGATAAATATGATCTCACAAAAGTGCTAATTCACCAACTAGATCCACACACATGTTCACCTACACACAAGAAAGAGGGGAAAATTGTTGGGGCTGTAGAGGGGCCTGCCTCAATTAGACCCCTGTTTTGGTGTTTCCACCTCCACAGACAGCTAGAAAAGCAATGAAGAAGATTGAAAGAAGTGCAATGAACACTACAAAAGACTAAGCTACTCTATCAAATAAAAAAGGAGAGGAATGAAGTGTTATGACCTCCACCCAAAGGCTCTCAAGGCCAATGAAGGGAGAATGCAAGCAACAAACTTGGCAAAGTCACCACTGCCGCAACTGTGGTGAAGGGAGGTCTTGCAAGACTCCAAGCTCGTAACTTCTATGGTGGCCTCACACGTGCAATGTGGAGTTGATGGAGTATCAAGCTATTGCAATGCTAAAAAATGGAGTGCTAGAATGTTGAAGAATGAAATAACTAAAATGAAATGCTTGAGAAATGTGAAGAAGCTTGAATGAATTGCTAAGAGAGATGTGGAAGAGATGAAGTGAAAGTGAGATGAATGGATTTGAAGGTGGGATGAGAAGGAATAAGCTATTTTTGGGTTGGTTGGTCAACAAAATGATGTTATAATTTGTCCCCGATGAGGAGTGTAACACTTCTTCCAACTTCAGACACGAGAATTTGTTAAGGACGACAGTGCGCTGCACAGATGTTCGCACGTTGCGCTTGCATCCCCGAAAAATATTCTCTCACTGACACACATGACAAATGCCAAGTGGATGCATTTTGGATGGGTGATGTGGAATTTTTCCTTCGGGTTTGATTTTCTAAGGTGATGGTATGTAAAAGGGGAATTTACACAAGGGTGCAAATTCGCTCCTATACACATATAAACATAAAAAATTATGGTACAAAATCTCTCATATCTATATACATCAAATGAAGATATACATCATCTAAATTAAATCAACATCCATAGAGCATACGAATCAGTTTATGTACATCAAAGAATATATATACAAATAGTACATAATCAAAAAAAATTTTAGAGAAAAATCCTTGTTAGCTCTATATATAGCATCATCACTAAGTGGCCTTGGATTTGGTCCTCTTAGTGGTGGAGGTAGTCATGGCTACATAATTAATATAGAATGGTCTAATCCCCTTGATTCATTAGCATTGTAAGTTGATCTCTTTACATATGTGGGTGCTCTCTAGCCTATAGGCACGAATTGCTTATAGAGTGACCTATAATATACTAGGAATCTAGTAATGTTCACACCATCTCCCTAGTATCCCTAGCCATATTATCCACTATTTGAAAAACCCCCATGGTGTCAAATTACTCATGCCTAATCACACTCACTATAGAGCCTCTGTACATCATCTTGGGCTCATTATGGTTATGTTTGCAATTCATCTTTCTCTAACACCCATGCATCCCTCTTTGCTTTAAGTGTCCCTCTACCATTCAACCATCTCTCTCTAAGGCTAAGCTATCCTCTCTACCATCCACACATCTCTTGCTAAATCTAAGTTATCCCTCCCCACCACCATCCCATCCCGCTCTACTAATAGGTTATCTCTTTTAAAGTATATGTTATCCCTCTCTACATGGGCCTAGTCCCACTCACCTCTCACCTTATCCCTCTCCCTCTTAAATAATTTCCTCTCATATAGGTTTATCCCTATATACCTCTATAAATAATCTCCCTAAGTATACCCCTATACTACATTATCATTTGTATCCATGGGTGTAGCTCCCCCTTAACCTTATGCCTAGCCTTGAGATTGGGCCCCATCCTATCCTTGAGAGTAATCCTAACCTTTACCCTACTCCCATCCCTATGCTAATCCTAGTTGCTATCATCTCCCATGCCTCATAAACCTTTGAACCTTCTCATAAGCATCTTGGATTTGATCCTACACCTCTACTTGGTGTGGAATCATGAGATGCACTACCATACTCTAATGCCACCAAGTCTTATAGTCTAGTGTAGTCCCAACACCTACTATATCCTCCCATGGATCCCATGGTACAATTACCATATTATACCAACCATTTTGTTTGAAGGATCCACCAATTTACTCCACTAACTCTCCTTGTGGATCACCTATATGAAAACACATGTTTATCATCCATTGGTACACCCTACCTCAATCTAAACTATTGCTACATCTAATCCACCCTATATTTCTCTATAATGTGATGGTGCCTATTGATGGACTATAAGTGGGTGCCTACACATACAAAAAATAAAACATTTCCAATACTCATTCCTCTCATCCCTATCAAAACTTCCACTCTACTACATTTATATCATCCATGACCTACCTCTAATAGGCTGTCTCCAAGCTCTTAGTATTATAAAATCCTATCATAGGAAAACACATACAAATTTATTTTCACTCGTTCCCCCTATCAAAGATCATCTTGAGCATATATATGTGCTCCCAATCCTAAACCTATAGTAATGTCACTCCCCTAATGTTGTGTCCACCTCTATACATGCCAAATACATATCCATATACAACTAATCCAAGACATAGGGATCCCATGCAAACTCCATGTTTCTCTCCCTCACATCCACATAGAAATTTACCAATCCAATAGGGAAGAACCTATTTATCTTGTCAACTAGCAAGATGTTGTTGAGAAGAGCTCCAATCACGAAAGGAAGCTCCTCTACTATCTTGACACATGCATCCATGTTGAGTTACAACACAGTGAAAGGAGGTTATTCAAGTCCCAAGCAACTACTCTAGTTACCCCTTTGCATCATGGGCCCTATAGTAAATTATGTTCCCACACATTAAGATCCTAGAAAATGACTATATATCCTCTAGGGTGACCATGATATCACTCATCAATAGGTAAAATATGCTATTATTACTTTATGTCACTCAATAAAGGTTGTCAGCATCAATCTATGAGCCTTAATTTATGGCATCTGTGCCACATGCCATAGCCTGCATTTCTCTAGCACCCTCAACCTACCCTTTAAACTCTAATATATTTAAGTTCATATGACCATCTCTCTAGTCACTAGTGATAGTAATCATTCTTGCATCTAGCCAAAAACCATGTTATTTTCTTCAAAAAAATATTTCAAATCTATTCTCCCATGCATATTCCTTTCCATGGGTGAACACTCTAAAGTAGTAAGACACATACATCTCACTATGAATGCTTATACTAAACCACATACATGTTTCCCTATGAATGGATACACAAAATGGTGAAAGCACACAGATGTCCCAAATTGTGCACATACTTATCATGCACATGTCTTAGGATTCATGCATTTATTCCTCCTACATGTGAAGTACATACCTTCCCAGGGGGGTTGGGAGGGTTCATTATATTTGTCGGGGGTAAGATTGCCCCTTAGAATAGTAGGGCCCCCGGGAATTATAGGGTTGGGTTGGGAATAATAGTAGTTTTTCCATTATGAAGATGTTCCGGGTGATAAATGATGGAATAGTGCAGTGCCCGGGTGTGATACCACCACCCATCGGGTCTAGTGTACGAATGGACACTACATACTTGCTCGACCCATCCATGTTGATCTATCACACTCACTTCGGGATGGCTCTTGCCGCCCCAATAATAAAAAAGAATAATAATAGTTGTTGAATAAGTCCGATGCAAGCACTGAAGTGAAGAGAGGACCGGTCATTCTCTCTTCTTCTCTCCTATGGTTCCGATAGCCATTCCTTCTGTGTTCCCCACATCTATAGTGGGGCCCGTTGTCACCCTACTATCTAGCTGGGGCCATATCCCTCCCTATCTAATAATCCTGCCCAATCAGGCTGATTGGGACCGGTAACAGTACAGAAGAACGAGAATCAGCCCCTACCTCAAAGTTATTGCTGCACCTCGCTCCCCCACCCATTATAGTCGCTGGGCGCCCCTGGTCAATCTAGCCAAGAGCAAGCCTTGGAGGACCGAACCTATATATCTGGCCCTTATATAGGTAGGGTCGGGGACTTGTGGCTAGTTGGCAGTTACAATACTATTCCTGCGGCAACTAAACTACTATATTGGGTGTGCGGGCCCCCCACCCAACTATAATTCCCATAACCCACCCGTAGCTTTAGCCCCCAGATGAACCCCACCCAACCTGGAATGTTGATCCCCCCCAACCAGGTGGGAATTCTAGTCAGTATATAGTTGTTGTTGTTGGGTGGGAACTATAGTGCGTGTGTTTCGAGGATGACAACTTGTAGCTAGAAAACAGTTACAATACTATTCCTACTCGTTCATCGTTCATCGACTGGATCGAGAGGGAGTTCGGTCCATACAGAGTATGTGCCCATACTAAATTGTGTCACTCCAGGATGTGTACGGGGAAGTGGAACTCAACCATCAGATTGGGAGGACCAAGGGGACTCGTGGGGAACCACTCAATCTGCAGGAACATGCATGCAACTACGAGGCAGAGCCCTACTATCTATAGGGCTTGACACAGAGATCCCGGGTGGGCCCCTATTATTCTATGGTGGAGAAGTGACGCCAACAATTAATTAATCAGTAAATTAAGAAGCCTGCTAGCCCCTCCTAATTATAGTTGCTAGCCATAGAATAGTAGGGGCCCACCCTACGAATGATCAAAATCCAACTGAATATTGCTTGCTAATAAGTCCTAATACAATGGCCCCAGGGGGTGGGAGATAGTAGGGGCCTCCCACCCACATGAGCTGCTGGCTTCATCCACTGGAGTGGAAATCCACATCCACCGGAGTGAACGAAGTCAGTCACACACCCGGGCGACACTCCAATGACTGATCGACCACAATGAAAAAATGGTAGGTGCTCGGACAACTATACCACCCACTAGATTAATCAGCCTACTAGCCCTTCAAATAGTAGGGGGCATAGGCAACTAGCCATAGAATTGTAGGGCCCCCCCACTCGCCTTAAAATAGTAGGGGGGAGGAGTGTTCATAGGGAATAATAATAGGCGGTTGCATTTGGTATCATCTGCCAGTACGAACATTTCGCAGGCACTCGACTGATGAAATCGCGGGCACTCGACCAGCGCAGGCACTCGACTGGCACACTCGATACTGAGAAAATGCTATCCGCTAGTATGACAATTCATACTCACGATGAAAACTGGACAGTACCCCCCACCCTTTCCTACAATCCCCACCCCCTACCATTCTATAGGTGGGGTGGGTGGGTGGATATAGAAGTGGTGGCCCCCTACTATTTGAAGGGCTAGCAGGCGTATTAATTCACTGATGCCATGTTGAATTCTAGTCGGTAGATTAATTGTAGGCGCTATGAGATCGGAAGGGAAAATTGGACAGATGGCCGGATGGGCCGCCAATATCTCCCCACCCACCCAACTATTGCTTATTCGCTAAGGCTGAAACATGGCAGTGTTCATGGGGAATCATAGGCTGGATTGGTAGATGTATCACACCACACTACATGTGACATGCTAACTAGCACACACATCACATTACCTTGTTTGAACTCCTAATCACACTTTTCATGATCCATCATATGTACTGACCTCCTTTTTTATCCCTCATTAATGGTAATAAATGTACCCTTGAAGTAAGTTTTTTGATATGTACTAGTGCACCTGCATTCTCTAGTTGCTTATGCTATCACACTTACTTTTCTTAGTGATGATGAATTAATGTGTGTTCCATTTTCCTTAACTTTTCCTCTTTCTCTACTTTATGTGCTCTAAGGTATGCAATTGAAAATGAATTATTTTCACCCCCTACTGCTATTTATATGTCACCAAACCTTAATTTTTTCTCCTACATAAATTTTTCACTCCCTTTCACTCTTTTTCACCCCATTTCTCTATTTTTATCCTTTTTCACTTATCTTTCTTCCTTTCACCCTCTTGTTTTCTTATCTATCATATTTTTCTCACCATTTCTTCTATCAAGAGCTCACCCAATTTTTTTTTCCTAGCTTACCTCTCAAGGGAGCATCATCCCTCTATCTTATTTTCATCATTTTTCTAAATGACTAGGGCACATCACTCCCCTTTCCATCATCAAAGAACTATTATTTTTTCCTTAATTTGAAATGATTTTTTTTTGCAATCATAATGCCATCTTAAATAAGGAAAATGTAGACAACAAAAATAATCTCTCAATAATTATGTTGTCACCAAATCACTGCATGTCATCACTCCTAAACTAATTAATTAAATTAAATTTATTTAATTAATTATCTCAATTTATCTTCTACTATTAGTTAAATAATTATGATTATTTAATTAATACTTCTAATCATTTCTCCATCTCTCCATCATTAATTGAATAAATTAGGACTATTTATTCAATTCATATATTTTCTAAAGTCCAACCTTAAATAAATATTTCTAAAATTTATTTATTTAAGACCACCATGCACATTCCCAAAAATTAAATAAATGAATTCAATTTATTTAATTCCATTTTTTTCTCACATCATTAAGGGACTAAAAATCAATTACTTAGTCTAACTTTAATTCACACATATCAAAGCATGATTAATGAAAATAAACCTTGTCCATTTTCCTAGAATGCACATATGTGTCCAAAGAAGGATTTTTGCATGGATTATATGAGAAAAACCTTTTGAGAGAAAAAACCCCACAGTCCAAAGTAACTCAATATATTATTCACAAATCAAAGGTTACAATAGACTTGTCGAATCTAAGCCTTTATAAGAGTATCACTAATAATAATTTTGGAGTGATTTTGGTAGCATACCAATACCTACAAAACTCACTATCAAAACATCCATCTCAAGCACCCAATAAATAGGGGACACAATACATAAATTCATCAAATCGTAATTGGGGAAACTATGAACTAAAACCATCTAAAATGTGGCATCCAAATTCCTAGTTAGAAATCCAATACCCAAATCCCAAGATGAGTCTAGACGTTAAAAATAACATATTCCATCCACTTGCCATAAGCTCGTCATAATCCACTCACCAACTTGGGTGCTCCATTTTGATTCTATTATCTCCATCAAAGATGTCTCATGATATGCCACAAATTGGTCAGCACATGTTACTCCTTACAAATCTTTTGTGTCAGATGTTTTTACATTTCCAATGTGGGATGCCCAACTTCTAGAGGTCATAAATTTTAATTTGGGAGGTCATTTGCCCCCCCTTTTTTAAAATTGTAGAGCTCAAAGAGATCTACATATTGGGCATCCTTAGAAGCAATTCCAAATAGTTTAGAATTATTTTTAGGGCTTGAAATGACCTCTGTAACCCCTAAATTGAGTTTTCTATTCTATAGCCTAAAAATTATATTTTTTACATTCATAACATTAGGAGCAAGGTTGAGACACATTTCCTCACCATTTCCAAAGATGCTAGATTGATCTTCCTCTCTAGTCCAACATTCACCAACAAAGATAGAAGAACTACTCAATATAAGACCATCAACAATCATGACTTTTAGTAGCTCAATAATTTGTTAGTCCCCATAATTACTCATTGCCTTGAATGTTTTTGATGCAAGCTCATATTAAGACCAAACAAAGTCCAATGATGATAAATAAAAGAGCACATGTTCTTATTAATAGTCTCTTGTTTAAACAATAATTTACAACAATCATATAACTAAATGTTCAATTCCTTAGCTTACTTAAAAGAGATATCGCTTTTGTTACAAGTGAAATTACTTCAATATATAAGGTATTCTCCTTTATTGCAAGTGAACTTGTACCAACACATATACTCTTTAAATCTTCTAGATATTTTCTCTTTGCAACAAGTACACTTGTAACATGTGTCATATTAAAGAACCAATACAATCCAAATAATTAAATCAATTTTCAATCACTAAGACAAATCAATTCTAATATCATATCAATTTTATTCTTCCTCAAACTAAAAACTAATTAATATTAACCTTCTTCACATTTACTTCCCAATTTTAATACTATATTTAAAATTTATACATTACTATTAATTATTAATTTATATGCATCTTATTAGATTAAGATAGACTAAGCATAGGGAAAGTTTATTTTCCCTTACAATTATATACTTATATACCTAAAAGGTCTCCAAAAACATTGGTTGAGATCCCGAGGGCTTAGTAGATTTCTACGAGCATCAAGCGATCTTTCTTCCCTTTTTTTTTAATTTTTTTTTTTTTAATATTGTGATGAGATTCGAGCATCAAGCGATCTTTAGCCCCATACGGGCAACATTAAAAAGTGATATTGTATCTTTTGATGGAGGATTCCTCAGTTTGTCGTGTGGCGGCATTGTCAGTCAAACAACTCCCTCCTTCTATCATTCTTTCCACTACAAAATGCATTCAGACACAATGCTCACCTGATTAATTCATAATCTCTTTGAAGCAATCGGTTCAATGGCTGCTGCTTCACTTTATTCTATTCATTCTTGTTCTTCTGCGTCGCAGAATGCCCACTTGAGTTGCAGGGGCAACGGTTTCTTACAAAATACAGTGAGAAGAAGGAATTCTGCCAGTCAGCAGCTCAAATGGAAAGGATGGAGGAACCAACCTCAGAAGTTAGGAGCTGGGTACTTGTTTGCAGTGAGATCCATGGCTGCTTCTTCAGATTCCACCAATACCAGCAGGCAAATGGAGGTAGAAAATACTTTTAAATTCCTATGATTGTTTGTGTTTATGTGGAGCTCAGCTGAATTCCAATATGGGCCATTTGCAAACTTAGATTACCTTCTATTTCAATACTAGAGGTCCTTTAATCCAAATTGGTTATTAGTACCTAAAGCTGTGCTTGGTTGTTTAGAAGATTGTTGTTATATATATATTTTTTCAAATTTAAATTTTATATGAAACAACTTGAGGAAGAAATTGCTTAGGGGCCGCTCTTTCCTCGCAATTTCTTCCCGAAGCTTGTTTAGTAAAAGATTGTATCTATCTTCAAATGTGGTCTCGCTCCCCCGGATTTGCTTTCTGTGCACTTCAGACTTGCATTAGAATTCAGATGTGGCTAGCACAGAAAATGACGTACTTGAATATATGGATAAAATCATTTCATTCATTTCATTTGGGTATCCAGTTTGAGAATGACTTCTCCAAGTTTTGTTTGTTTTCCTTGGTTTAAGATTTCATGTACTGGATTATGTGTGGAAATGTCTGGTTTTGCCTTGAATCTGTATAATTATATAGGAGTAATTTGAAAGAAAATGTATTTTATCCTCTAGTTGATTTATTATACACACTTTACAGACCTTTTGTTCCCTGGGTGTCTTCGAGTGTGTCCATCTACCAGTTCTATTGTGTAGTTCATGTGAATTGGTTCTTCATTTTGCAGTCGTGTATTTCGTTTTCAGGACGTTATCTTTAAAGGACTGGGAGAGGTGGGAAGCGGGTGCGTGAGGGAGGGGGAGAGGGGAATTAGTGGTTTAAGGTCGATATCAACGATACCAGAGTTTTTCCTTACCTTTAGTTCTATCATTTTTCTTGAATGGCGGGGAGGGGAAGGAAGGGTATGCCGGAGGGAAGGGGAACGGGGATTTGTAGTTTAAGATCGATGATATTCTTATCATACCGGAATTTTTCTTCAATTTGATTTTTATCGTTTTTCTAGAGGTTCTCAACATGAGAATCTAATCTCCCTCTAGTTTTCAATCTAATTTAGTCTACCCTAAACAGCACAGAAAATCTAATCTTCCTTTAGTTTAGTCTTTTTAATAATTAACACTCCAAACTTAAGAGAAATAATGTTTTAAATGTTTAATTGTGCATATTTGCAGCTTATCTATGATCCGATGGAACGCATAGAAAATTTTGAGCAGTTGGGCACCAGCAGTGGTCTCTCCCGTTTATCTTTGTTCTCACCATCAAAGGTACTGGACACACAGCACTACAAAATACAACGTTAAATTTGCCTTTGCTTTTCTGTACTCACTAAGAACTAGCTTTTCACTTATTTGAAATGGGTTTATACATATGCAGTCATTGAGACAAAAGTGTAGCATATTGAATTTTTTATTTCCTACCGAGTAAGAATTACCTTTTCAACATTTGAAGTTGGATTATACATTTGTGGTCACTGAGATGAAATTGTATGATTTTGGTATGCAGATAAATGTTTTTCTTAGAATAACAAACAAGCGATCTGATGGTTTCCATGATCTTGCATCACTTTTTCATGTCAGTATCCTTTGCCTCTCATTTAGATTTTTTTACCCACTATTAAGCATTAAAATTATCTTGCCACAATTGGGTTACACATTATACTCTGGTATAAACTTCAAGATGTATGCTATGAGGTATCCACATGAAATCATGAATGTGTGGGCACTAAAGAGACTAGAAGAGGACAATATCTACTGGTAGTGCTGAATTTTGACTGTTAAATATCTTATATGATGCTGTGTTTATTAATGGTTTGTCATCAACAGTGACTTGAGTGAGATCGTTTTTGGCTGATTGGCAGGTAATTAGCTTAGGTGATACAATAAAATTTTCTCTATCTCCTATGAATACAAAGGATTGCTTATCAACCAATGCCCCAGGTGTTCCACTTGATGAAAAGAACTTGGTAATTCTCTGCAACATAATATTCTGTCTCTTGTTTAATTCATGCAGAAATCAATTAATGTCCAAATTTGTTTCAAGCTTAAGTTGATGTTATCATGCTGCTTTATCCAAGTTTCATTTTTTAATACTAGTAAATTACCAGAGGACCATTTTTGGAGATGTTTTATTGAAGCATGTTAAGAGTAACGTATGAGAATCTTCAGCTTTATAAAATTCATTGTTTGGCATAAAAAGGAGAAAAAGTAAAACACATTTTTTTTTCTTTTTTGCTTTTCCTGCTTACTCTCAGAGATGTTTTATTCATTTGTATCCTTGTGTGTTGAGAACATATCTGGGTGAAATAAAGAACATCCTCAAGCAACCAAAGTTCCTGTAAAAAGCAATATTTTTATCTCTCTTATATTGCTTTAATTTGCAATCGTCTTTTTTTACAGATCATCAAAGCACTCAACTTGTATAGAAAGAAAACAGGGTCTAAACAATTCTTTTGGGTAAGGTATTTGATTCCCTTGCAAAAAAATGAAAAAAAAATCCAGTATTTCTAAAGATCCTAATGAAGCAATTTATGATAGATTTGATCTAAATTATTCAGATTTTCCTTTTTTGATTTAATACATTTGAAATGCACTTTTTGTGCTGCACTTCATCTTATTGTGATAACTATCACTTCCAGATTCATCTTGATAAAAGGGTACCAACAGGAGCTGGTCTAGGTGGTGGAAGTGGTAATGCAGCAACTGCACTTTGGGCAGCAAATCAATTTAACAATTGCCTTGCCAGTGTTGAGGAGCTTCAGGAGTGGTCTGGGGAATTGGCTCTGACATCCCTTTTTTTTTCTCACGCGGGGCAGCATATTGTACCAGTAGAGGCGAGGTATGTTGACATAACTATCCTAGCTTGCTGTCTACAATGGGTATATTGAGTGGTATCTTTTGAAATTGCTAGAACAGAGAAGCAATGTTACCAATGAAAAAACTGAACTCTTTTTTACAGACTACTGAATAATAATTGTAAATAATTTTTTTTTTTTATATATTGCAGACAGTTGAGAAAAATTTACAATATATGAGCCAATGGGAAAGACATCAAAGTACTAACACCATATCAGGTTCAGCCAAGAATCCAACAAGTATCAAAATCTTGGAGCATTGAAAACACTACAAAACATTTATAACAAACAATTTATTGCATAGTCCTAGAAGACTACTTCAACAGAGCTACTTTAAGAGTTTCTTAAGGTATTCTTGAGCATAAACAACTTTGTTCTTTCCTTCCTGAGAATCAACCAAATCATAATTGTCATCAGCCAAAGTAACCTCAGCATCATGATCAACAAATGCCTTATAGACTAGCTGATCCCACTTAGTCATTAAAGCATTGTTCTTCATCCAGTTGTCAATCATTCACAAAGATGGAGAGTGTCGTAGATCCTTTGTCAAACCTTCTGGAACACCCTGGTTTGCTATCTGCAAGTCTAATTTATTCTGCTTATGAGTATTATTTTGGGAATCAGAAGACTGATTATCACTGTCAACCACTTCAGGCTACCATTCAACATTTCCCATATTGTCTTTGTGTATGGTGACAGAACCTTGCCTCAACAACTAATGAAAATCTTTCTTTGAGATAACCTGCAAAGCAACAGAGGAGAAAGTGACTTCGTGACAAAAATCAGCAAGTAGCCTCTTTTTACCCTGAAATAACTCATCGTTCCTTGCTCTCCACAAATACCACAACACTTTAGTTGTTAAAACTAACCAAAACTTTCTATAAACTTGCCACAAACTATTAGGAGAATTAACATGGTCGAAGAGAATATCAGTCTAGGAAATACAATCTTTACTAGCCACGCAGTCCACCCCCCCAAGAAGGTATTTCAAATACACCTGGCAAATGGAAAATGAAGGAATAAATGATAACAAGATTTTTCCACATGGCATATAGAACATAGAGACAAAAAAATCAGAAGCCAACAAAGAGCCAACATTCAATTTTTGAAGAAGCAAAAGCCAATGGAAACAAGATTTTTTTAGGTTCTATCCAAGAAGACCAAATGTCACGCAATCTACTTTTCCAAGTTTTATTTATGTGAGTCATTAAATTCCATATATTCTTTAGATGATAAAATATCTTGGGTGATAGACAATTTATCATATAAAGCTTTACTGGAGTTCTCAGTTAAGGGAGGGTCATCTATTCACTTAATATTCTCCCATATTTCAGTATTGAAGGAAAGATTAATAGGCTCAGGAAGTCTTTGCACAACCTTTGCAATCATAGTATAAGTTATCTTTTAGGACTCAAAGACCAAAAAATCATTCTTAATAACATCCCAAGACATAAGAGCTTTATGTTTAAAAAAGTTACCGAACACCTGAATACCTTTGGAGAACCAACATTTAGCAGAGCAGCCTCTAGAAAGAGATAGTGGCTTGTTATTGTAAGAAAGACTCCAACAGATAGACCTAAAACTTTGAATACTGCTTTCATTCTTGGAGAATGCTTCATGCCCAACAAGGAGATGCCTAACAGGTTCCCAAGCTCTCCAAATCTTTACCAAAAATTAAAGACCTTGCAGGCTTAACTTAAAATTATCCAAACAACAAATCAAAAAGGAGATCTTTCCAGTTCTTCTTATTCTTAGGAACAACATTGCAAATATTGTTTCTAGCCAAACCTTTCGAGGTTCATACCTATCCAAAACTCTTAGGATCCACTTGACTACCAGAGGTAACCCCTAAATTGTCAAATTCCTAAGCCCCGTACCTCTATAATGATGAGGCAAACAAGACCAATTCCAATCAACAACATGTATCTTCCTATTTTCTTTTTCATCTAACCATAAGAAATGCCTCACAAGCTTCTGAAGTTTTTTCACACTAGAATTACAAAAAGTCAAACATAAGGATAATAGATATTGAAAGAAGAGAACACTTTTGACAAACTTGAAATCTACTTGAAAGAAGATGACCTTGCCATTTAGTGACTTTCTTAACAACCTTTTGAAAAACCCAAGTCTATTAAAGTATTAATTGTAATATCAATGGTCATCTTAGCTTTAGTTAGTCGTTAGTTTACTTTTAGTTAACTTAGTTAGCTTTTAGTAACTTATGTTTGTTTTAGCATCTTTCAGTTATTAGCTTTAGTTTGCTTCAGTTAACTATGGTTTCTTTTAAGGAGTTTTCCTCTCCTTTTGTAAACACATAATAAAGAATAATGAATATCAATTATCATTTCATGGTATCAGAGCTTAGTCTCAATCTTTTTTGGCAAATTTTTTAGAAGTAAAAATGTGTTGTTTTCTTAAAGAATTTTTAGAAATTTCTTAGATGTTTTTTAAGTCGATTTTAAAAAAAAAAAAAGTTGAAGAAATTTTTAAGATCTTTTTGAAAATTTAAGGGTTTTTTCCTAAGTTACTGATTCGTTTTTGGATTTGGGTATGGGTACGAGAATCTGGTACGGGATTCAGCAAAATTTTTTTTTGGGGTTGGGTACGGCAATACAAAAAACATATAAAAATAAGAAATATATACATATTTGCAGCAGTAATTAAGTTCAGAATACACCACCATATTAATAGTCTAATAACATAGCAAAAATACATCACCACTTTCATAGTCACTAAGTCAAATATTAAAATATTAGTGATTACTCGAAAGTCGAATGTCATGATATAAAATTATAAATTGAAGTTCAAACATAAAATGTCAAACGTTTACAATCAGCCATTATTGATCATTGATCAATTTGAATCATATGGGTCATCAAACAAACTAGCATTATTAGATGCTACATTTTGTGTAGAACTACAGATAGCATTCGTGGCACTCGCACAAGCACTGCCACTAACAGTAGCAGTAGCACTGACACTACCACTCTCATGATCAGTAGCTGCTCCAGGCTCATAATCAACATCAATATCAGGTGCAGCCAAGTGACTTGTGGAAGCATCCAAGTCAAGCTGCTTTGGCTCAATATCCCACCTCCTTGTGTCTCCTTCTTTGTAGGCACTTTGCTTGTGTGTAAGGAGGTGCAAGTTTGAATGCACATACACCAAGTCCTCTGCCTTTTTTGAATGCAGCCTATTGTGTTTTATTGAGTGGATGAAGGAGTATGTGCTCCAATTCCTCTCAGAAGAAGATGAACTAGCAACCTATTAATACCAAATTAAATAGTTAAGAGTTACAAAATTTAACTAAACAAAATTATTAATTAATATAAAATTATAAATTAAAATTAAAATTACAAAATATAAAACTTACTTGGGATAAGATTTTTATTGCAATTGGTTGGAGGTGCATGTATTCTTTCCCATGGATGTACCACCAACTATGAGCATCCACCCTGTACTTGTCTCGAAGAGCATCAAGATTCTGATCAACATTATTGGAGCATGCAAAAGCCATGAACTCAACCCTCACTCGATCACGTCGGTCATGATCAGTGAAAAGTCTCCAAAGTGCTGCCTTGTACCCTTGAGCCACTTCAACATCCCTGTATGGAGCAACTCTTGATGAAGCAAAAAGAATCTCAGGACTATAATATTTGGGACTCAATGCAAAAGCAAGAAGATGCAATGGAGTGGTCATTTTGTTCCATCTATCAACCATGATTTCCTATAGCTCTTTGAAGAAATTTTCATCAGGATCTTCCTCTTTTGCATTGATGATGGTTTTTATCTTCTCAATCATTGAGTCGATACCATCATATACTTCTCCCAAACAAGGTCTATCCATGTCTGTGTAACGGATCATGCTCAGTGAAACTGACTAGGTATTCAACACGATCCCACCAACAATCATCTAGGATCCTTTGCTTGGCCCTATTTGCCCTTTCACTGCTAGATTGCCTCCATATGGCCCAATTAGGGCTGATTACCATTGCACAGAGTGCCTCACGAACCTTTATAAGTCGTCTCAACACAATTGTGTTGGAGGCAAAACGGGTCTCTGCAACTTGTTTGGAAATCAAAATAAAAATTAAAATGTAATTTAAATTTACAAAATCAAAATTTAAAATTAAAAGAAAACTAAAAATTTAAGAATATTGAGAATTAACTTACCAGCACCTTCAACAATTCCAATTTTGAGAATTGTCTAAATATTCCTTGTGTCATATGGTGGTTAGTGACAAACATTTGGATGTCTTCGCCCTCAGCATACACCTGTTTGATCCACTCAAATTTAGATCCAATTTTTTGTAGCATTAGATTGAGGGAGTGGACAACACAAGGTGTCCAAAAAATGTGTGGATACTTCTCCTCAATCAATAACCCAGCAGCCCTACAATTTTTGGCATTGTCGGTTACAACTTGCACAACATTTTGATGGCCCACTTCTTCAATAGCTTGGCAAAGGATGTTAGCAATAAATGGACCATCTTTCACCTGTACCTCACAATCCACTGCTCTCAAAAACATTGCCCCTTTAGGGGACACGGCAATAACATTGATCAATGGGCGATTTTTTTGAATCTTTCCATCCATCAGAAACGATAGTCACCCCTGTTTCGATCCATAAATCCCTTATGGGCTTCAAAGAGTCTGCTACATGTTTCACCTCTTTCTCCAATAAGGTGCAACGCACCTTCTCAAAACCTGGGCCCTTATACCCCTTTGGAGCCTCATTAATAGATTTCACCATTTTTTACCAATATGGTGAACCAACAACGTTGAATGCCAATCCATTGGCATAGACACATCTTGCTATGTCTTGATCAACAATCTCTCTTGCCTCATTCTGCAATGAAGCTTCCAACGGTCCCTTAGATCTTTTATTTGATGAGGGCACGGTTTTCTCTTGAGGGATGTTCATAAATGGATGGCTTTTTGTAGGTGGAATATAAGTAGGTGGTGTAGGGGGTTTCATGGATTGAGATCCTTTCCTCAAAGGATGGCTTGTTTTAAGACTAACAACTTTTTGCTCTGCTTTTTCTTGCTCAGCAATATATTTCAACACTATGTCATTTGGAAGGCCTTTGCCATCACCTTCTGGAGATCTCAGGCAAGGTTTGATGCCAGTATCAGAGATCCTACACAAGTGGGCTTTCACTCAACTGTATGAGCTTGTATATCGAACTTTGCAACGACTACAAATCCAAATAAATACTCCACCACTTGGACATTGTTGAACCATTTCTACACATTTCCAAAGGGGGGAGAGGTTGCATTTATTTTGAAATGAGATTGGGGTGTGGTGTTAGAAGCGGATGCCATTGTAATACCTAAGGCACAACATATTGAAATAATTTTGGTATTGAAATTTGAAACTAAAAAACTTAAAAGAATGAGAACAATCAACAAAACAATAAAAACAAAACAAACATTGAATCATTTGTTAAAAAAAATGTAAGAAAAAAATTTAAAAAAACTTCAAAGAAACCTACCTCTTTTGAACAAACTTGCTCTACGATCTTTTTGGCAACGAAAGGAGATTTGCAAGTGCTTAGGAATATTAGATTATTGAGAAGTCAACATTTGGTCAAGAAAATGATTAAAAAATGCTTAAAAACCACTTTATTATGCGGACTAGGCGTTTTGACATCAAAATACGTTGCGGATTCGCCTTGGATTTGTTGCGCCGTATCCTAGTCGAATCCACAGTCCACCGACGAATCCAGAACGAATCCGTAGTGGTGAGATCAAATCCTGGTCGAATTTTGAACGTACCATACCCAAATCCTGAATCCGAATCGTACCATACCGTATTTGGGCTCTTATAGGGACGAATCAGTAACTTAGGTTTTTTCATTTGAAAAAATCGTGGTCTTTTTGCAAAGAATTTTTTAGGGTTTTTGAGGCCATTTTTTGAAGGGCGAAATTGTAGAAGATTTCAAGAGTTTTTTTGTACTTGCAAATCTCATGTTCTTGGAGAAATTTTTCGTGGTTCTTGAGCAAATTTTTGAAGGAGAAATTCGTGGGGTTTTAGGAAAAATCACAGGCTTCTGCTGAAGATCATTTTGTGGGGGCGATTGTTGCTATTCTTTTGATCGCGGGTTTTGCTGTTGTGGGTAGATTTTTTTCGCTACAAAAAATCGTGTTTTGAAAATGCGTGAAGGTTTTGAAATCGGGTTTCCATGTTTGTGGCATTTGTTTTTGAGTTGTGCGACCTTGGTTTCTGCCATTTCTGGGAAAAAATCCTGACAGGTTTTGAGCGTGGGACTAGTCCTTTTGGACGCGTTTTTCTCATTTGTTTTGTGCACGTTTCCTTGCTCGCAAATTTTTTAAGGAAATTTCGTGGGCTTTCTTTGTCTGTTTTTGGGTGTTTATGCACTTTTGAGCCGTGCTATTAAGAAAACACGATTTGGGTTCCCTGTTGCATGTGATTTTTCACCATTTCTAGGCTTTTTTTGTATTCTGTGGCGGCCTTTCTGCTTGCTGACCGCATGACCCCATTTTCATGGGTATTTTTTGAAAGTTTGTGGGTTGAAAACATGATCTGGGTTCCCTATTGCATGTGATTTTTCACCATTTCTAGGCGTTTTTCTGTATTCTGTGGTGGCCTTTCTGCTTGCTGACCACGCAACCCCATTTTCATGGGTATTTTTTGAAAGTTTGTAGGTTGAAGACTATTTTTTCCAAGAGATTTTTTTGACGTTTGGTATTTCTAAGGGTTTTTTTGGGCAATATTTTGATCACAAATCTGACCTAGGGTTTAGTTCTCGGTGTTTAAATCTCTTTTTTGGGCGATTTTGAAAGAATCGTGTTCTTCACTGCTTGTGGGCTTTTATAGTCGTTTTTCCCTTTTTCTAGACCTGATTTTCTAGAGTTTGTGGGTAGTTTGATGTTTTCATAGTTTTTTGACTGGTTTTTACTGATAAAAATTATGATTTGATGGCATCCTAAAGGGTTAATTTTTGTGCTAGTTTTTTGACAAAATTTTTCTGAGAAAAATAAAAATTCCTGCAAAGAGTTTTTAAAAAATTTTAAAAAAAAATTATAAGAAGAGTTTTAAAAAAATTCTATAAAAATTTTGTTGTCTTTCATAAGTTTTTTGAGGATTTTTTTTTTGAAAAAATCTTACTTTTTTCAGAATTTTCGAAGGTTTTTCTGAAAAATCTTGTAGTTTCACTTTCTGAGCCTCTTTTTTAGATGATTTTTGAAAAAATCGTGAGTTGTGCCAGCTGATTGTTCAGAGTTTGTGCCAGCTGATTGTCCAGAGTTTGTGCCAGCTGATCACAAAATTACGTCGTTTTTCGTGCTTTCGGAAAACAAAAGGGATGGCGTCTTTGTCCAATGTCATGTTGGAAAATACGCAGAGGTTCAATGGAAAGAATTACAACACGTGGAAGTAGAGGATGCTTACCATCTTTGAATACTGGTGTCTAGATGCGCTTGTTCTAGGTACAAAAGTTTGTCCCACAGTTGCGAGGAAGGATCAGGACAAGTATGATGGAGATAATAGGGAGGCAGTTATGCTTCTCAAATTATCTATCACCGATGAGATGTTACCAAAAATACTATCTAGTAAATTTGCTGCGGAGATCTAGAAGCATTTAAAATATCTCCATGAGACCTCTAAAAAGGGTAGGGCTTTCTTCCTGAAGAATATGCTATTTTCCATTATGATGGATGACCTAGTGTCTTTGTAGAAGCACTTGATGAAAATCAAAGATATTCACAATCAACTGGAGGCCATTGGTCGTAAGTTGGAAAAGGAGGATATGGTGGTGATCACTTTGAAAAGTTTGCCACGTTCCTATGAGTACTTCATCGAAATGCTCAACATTACATCCACCAATGTTGACTTGAAGTTTGACGAGCTGTGCAACAAAGTTTTGCAATAGGATAGGTGGAGGAAGCAGTTTGGGAGCAACAGTGAGTCTCCTAGTGTTGAACAAGCATTTACTGCCAAGGACATTGGCAAAGGCAAGTCCACTCAACAAAAAGGACGAGGCAATTCGGATGAGGGCTCCAAGAAGTCTATTACTTGCCATTATTGTGGGAAGATTGGTCATATACAAAAGTATTGCAGAAAGCGGTTGGTTGATGAGAAGTCCATCCAGGAAGAATCACAACAAAGTGCTCAAGTGGCGGATTATATTGAGCAGAAGGAGTTTGCATATTATACATTTTGATGACCAACACACCTTCAAAATATGGGTAGACTTAGTTTATGTTTGTAGGAAGACCATTAAAGGAGGGTATTAAAGCTAAGTTGCCGGTTTGGGTACGGGTTCAGATACGGGTTCGGGTTCGGGTTTGCTGGTTCGGCAATTATTTTTTCCTAGGGTACGGGTTTGGGTACGGCCGTACTATATATATATATATTATAAATTTATAAACATAATGATAATGCCACAGACTCATAAGCATGCTCAAAATTATAATCATATGATCATAATGCCATAGAATATTGAAACAATGAAATACGCCATACGATAATACCTCATATAATCTGTAATCATATTCATAATTTGCAAAAAAGTAAATAGTAAATACTCAAGTCTTAAAATGTCATTACACATTGAAAATTCAAATTACAATCAAGACAATATTTAATTCAGTATTACTATTCTTCAAATTCATCATCCTCATCATCCTCAATTGGTTCAATAACTTCAATTTCATTTGAAACACTATCAATTGGATTGCCACTCCCACTAGGTGCATTAGTTGCCTCATTGTCATCCATAGAAGCCAAGGTAAGTTGTGCAATTGTAGCATCTAAATCAGCACACTCAGGGGTGAGATCCCAATTCTTTGACACACCCTCATTGTATTCAGGTTTCTTATGTGATAAGAGACGAAGGTTGGAGTGTACATAGACCAAATCCTCTGCTTTTTTTACACCCAAACGATTGCGCTTGACCGAGGATAGATTCACTCACCTTTGATTGCTTGATCTTCTTAGTGCACCTATTCCTCTCTTGTTTCTATCAGTTGAACTCCTTCGTAGCTCTTACAATCTCACCTTCGAAAAAAAAGAGAAACCCTGCAAAAATCAACTATTTTAGCTTGGAGGCAAAAAAATGGTGTTTTTGCTCTTTTGAGTTTGCAAAATGAGCCTCATTTGGTCGGCCAAGTCAATATAAGGCAATCTGGGCACTTTTTAGGGTTTTGTTTTTTGTTTTTAAGTTGATTTTTTGCCTTTTTTAAGGCTGGACGGCTTGGGTCCTCCTGGGTCCTTCTGGGTTCTCCCCGGGTTGGGCCAGGGTTCTCCGTTTTCAAATCGGGTTCTCTATGGGTCCTTCACAGAAGGACCCACAGAGAACCCGGGTTAAAACGGAGAACCCAGGCGAACCCAGAGCTGAACCGAACCCGAACCCGAACCCACACGTATTTTGGCGGGTTCCGGGGGCTAAACTGAAGGACTCGGTAACAGAGTATTAAAGTATTAATTGTAATATTAATGGTCATCTTAGCTTTAGTTAGTCGTTAGTTTACTTTTAGTTAACTTAGTTAGCATTTAGTAACTTTTGTTTATGCTTCAGTTTATTTTAGCATCTTTTAGTTATTAGCTTTAGTTTGCTTCAGTTAACAATGGTTTCTTTTTAGAAACATCGTCTTGTAATTTTCTTTATAAGGAGTTTTTCTCTCCTTTTGTAAACATAGAATAAAGAATAATGAATATCAATTATCATTTCAAAGTCCACATGTCACTTAAGGAAGGAGAAACAACTAAAGGAATACCTAGCTACTTAATGAATTTTTGAGGGCCTCCCCACTCCCTCCCAATTACATTGAACCATTACAAAAGATTATTCAACCAACTTAGCATGACTGATTTCTGAGAGGAGGGCTTTGAACTTGAAGCAAAACAATACAAATCAAGCCTCATCATCATGTTAGAGAAGTTCTCTTCCTCTAAATAGGGGATCAAGGAGATATCATCTACAAACTTAAAATCTACCAAATCAGAGCCATTGAGAAGTCTAATGCCTTTCACTAGGGGACCAATGGAAGCATCTCTAATTAGGTAATGAATATCCTCAACTGCAATTACAAAGAAAGAAGGGGCAAACAAACAAGCTTGCCTGATTGATCTCTATAGATCAAAGGGTTGAAACAAGGAACCATTAGCTTCCACACGAGCAATAGCATTTTGGAACAAAACTTAGGGATAATCATCCATAGTCTACTAACAATCACCTTAGCCAGGATTTTATAGGACATGTTGAGGAGGGTAATAGGTCTCCAATTCTTGACTAAAGATTTCTCTGTATCCATAGGAAGCAACTTAAAATACCTTTATTAATATCCATCCCTAAAGAGCTGACCTGGATGATTTTTTTATGAGTTTCCAAGAGATTTAACTAGCAATGCAATCCTTATTAGTTTTGTAAAATTCAATTGGAAGACATCCACACCAAGGGACTTATCATTGTTTAAGGAACCAATGACAAAATTAATCTCTTCAAGAGAAATATCCTTTTCCAATAATAAGGCATCACTCTCTGCAACTTTCTTAGGGATAATATCCTTACACAATTTCTTGGCCCTAATGTTATCATCCTTACAACTATCAGAAGTAAATAAATCTTTATGGAAAGACAGAAAGACAGATTTAGCCTAAATTAGATCATTACACAACACCCCACCACACTCAGTAGGAACAATTTTTTTAGCTTTGAGCAATTTAAAGAAATACTTGGTGCCCTTGTCCCCATACTTGATCTAATAAGACATTTTGGATCTAATTTTAGTTCCTTGGGCTGCATAGCTTTGATTGCATCTTTAATCATGATTGGGCTTATCTTGCAATTTCTCCTCTAATCTAACAGACTCTCTTCCAATTCCCTAGCAAATTTCCTCCTCTTCAAGCTGTAGATTTCCCAGTCATTCTAAAGAACCTCTGCCATGTAGAAATACCTTTATGCTAAAGACCAATTTTAGAAGAAGCAAAGCTTGAGCATCTGACAAGATTTCTTAGAAGTCTGATACCATCCAAACAATGACTGTCTTGAAGATGAATAATCTTGAGCTTAAACACCCTTCTTTCAAACAATTTGGTGACATCCCCCATTGAGCATAAGAGGAATTTCAATCCGGTGATGATGCAACAATGTATGGGGGGCACATGGTTAACATAATAAACAACTAAAGGAGGGATAGGAAGAAATCTTTCTGGGTGTAAAATCTGTCTAGTCTAGAATATAGTCTTTTACTACCACTTCGGTTATTGCACTAGGTGAACTAAATGCCCTTACCATCTTTCTTGTTATTATGAAGAGAATCAACTAAATTGAGCATCCATTTCATTTTAGATCAAAGGACAAGTTCATTGACTTTCCAACCAAATTTGGGTCACCACGTTTTTCCTCCATATTTTCAATCATATTAAAATCACCTCCTAAAATCCATGACACCTTGGGTAGGTTATTGACCAACTAATTCAACAAACTTACTCTATCTCTATGATCATTGGAAGCATACAAGAAGCAAACACCAAATTGAGACCCATGATAGTCAAGAATTATCCAAACAAGCTTGTTACAGGGAGAAGAATATTATCCACAACACAAGAGGCTTATTTAGGGGAAAGAAAAATAGAATAACCTCCCCTCCCTTATCATGCTTTATAGAAAAGTAAGGAGCATCCTTCCAAATGAACTTTAAAGCACAATCACAAGAAAAACCAACAGTTTTTACTTCTTGCAACATTAAACAATCCAAACTATCTCTAGGATTACAAAACAATCTCACCACAACCCTTCTATCTGCAACTTCAAATACCCTAACATTCTATCTTATGCACTTCAAATTCATTTAGACAACAGGTTAACGGATGACTTAGGGCCTTAGGAAGCTTTTCCTCTCTACCTATTTTACTTACTTTAGGATTCAATGGTGGAGTCATTTTGCTTCCTCTTTCTAACTTCCTCCACCAAGTTCTTCATCCATTCCAAAACTTTTCTGTTGGGAGCAGCTTCATCATAGACCATGGGTGTAATTCCCTCCCCATCCTTAGAAAATAGAAACTGGACCAGGGCTAACAGTTCCAACCTTTAGCCTTCTGGAACTTCCTATAGAGATAGGGTGACAACTATCAGACGCACTGGCAGGGATGTTAAGTTTAGGGATCATTTGACGATCTTGGGAATCTGAAAGAACATTCTCAAGGCACATCTCAGATCCATCTACTTCAACCATAGAATCCAAAGTCTGAACTTTGAAACTTCCCATCAGCTACTTTCTCTTGTAACACAGAAGAAGAAATCAGTTGAGAGGAAGAAAGAACCAATTTAAATTCCACAAAGGAAGCAGAGTCAAGCTTCCATAGAAGAGCCTCCTCCATATCCTAAATATCAACACCAGCAACCTCAAAATTTGGAACATTAAGCATGTCTTTCTCCATGGAAGGGATAGCAGTATGAGTTTTAGGCACATCTTTTCTAGGTTTAATAAGAGGGCAATATTTACTTAAATGTCCAACATTTTTACACAAAAAACATGCATTAAATCTTCCTAATTTACTAATTACATATTGACACACTTTATTCTCAAATTCAAAACAAAAATCTTTGGGAATATCTTCATCCAGTTAACAGAGATTAAAATCTGGCGTTAAGATATGGCAGAGTGAATCTCATTTCTTCCACCTGCACTACTTCCCCTAAGGGTTTCAAACCATGAGATTAAAACAGCCCAAAGTTGAGGTGGAACATTCTGAACTTAAATCTATTTAGGGGTTGTGCAAGAAAATGTTCTGAGAACTGAATGGCCCATGTTCCAGAAAGGCCAACCGAAAACATGTCTCGGCATATTAGAATTCTTAAATATGATCATTAACAACCCTGGCTGCACAATTCTACAAAAGGAAAGGTAAATACCTATCTTTCAACCCCATACAGAGTCAACCCAATCGTCATAGAATTTCACATTAGCAACACTTTTCTTTCTCTCCTTGTCTTTTCTCACATTTACATTCATTTCAGAGATAGTGGTAACAGCCAAAATGTTATGAAAACGAATAGAACACGATATTATTTTATTAGATTGGATCAATGATTACAAAGACGCTCACCTCTTTATATAGAGTTCAGAGTGAACATAAAAACAATGCATGACAAATGCATGCAAATTATTCTAAAAATAATAAACTAATAATAAAAAATAAACTAATCTAAATTTAGTCACTGAAGTGATTTTATTACAAAAGTAAGTCTTAATAATCTCTAATACCCTCTCATAAGACATACTGCACTAAAACAAACCAAACTAACATAAGTAAATTAAAAACAATTCAGAATCATGAATTCTTCAGAAGCTTTTCTTTGAAAACTGTTCTTCAAGCAAGTAGACCTCCGTCAAGCTGCCTCAAACCCTTGTAAATGTGTAGCTCTCAAGTTGAATTCCCGAGTTCTTGGATTACCACCTCCTTGAACTCTCGAGTCATGGACCTCCCGAACCATTGGACAACAATCCATGCTGAGCTACACTCACAGAGCTCCATCAAGTTGTCTCATAACCCTTGTAAGGGTATGAATCCCAAGATCCACAGACTCCCAAGCTAACTAGGCAACCATTCATTTTGAGCTTTGTCTACAATGGCTTCCTACATGTCTTCAAAGAATGAGACTTCTTCAAAATGCATAAAAAGCAACTTCTTCACCATTGTCAACATTCAAAGGATCTTCAACAATGGCTACAATAGCTTCCTTGATCTTTCCCTTGAGAATATCATTTGCCTGATTTCTACAGTGCCAAGCTGTGTGACCCAATTTCTTGCAATAATAGCATTATGTCCCCCATTTGTTCTACAATTTGAGTACAATGCTACCTTTCTTTGAGAACCATCTTCTATATCTCCTACTATAGTTCTCTTTTCTTTAGTTAGGAGAGTTGAAATCATATCTTCCAGACTTTTAGAAGAAAGTTGACTAAGAGTAAAGATGACATTGCTGAATTTTAAAGATAAACTATTTAATAAAATGGCTTTAGCATCCTCATCATGCACTGCAACATTGACTTCTAGTTGTCGAAAAAGAGATCTCGAATTGTTCACATTGCTTGACATAGTGACTCTGTTAGTCATCTTGAACTTGAAGAGCTGAAGCTTTAAAGAAATTCTAGCATTAATTTCTTTTGCTCCAAACAGTGTATTCAAATTTTCTCAAATTTCT
This sequence comes from Sequoia sempervirens, assembly GCA_007258455.2. Taxonomy (NCBI): domain Eukaryota; kingdom Viridiplantae; phylum Streptophyta; class Pinopsida; order Cupressales; family Cupressaceae; genus Sequoia; species Sequoia sempervirens. Next base: position 92,873 of record VDFB02337136.1, read on the forward strand.
TTAGATGGTTTTTCCAGATCTATATGATGTAAATTCGAATTGGAGAGGGCAAGACCAATAATGACTTTGGCTTTATCATTTATGCTTTTCCATTTCAGTACCTTACTCACATCCAAAGGTAGTTTTTCATTTCCATTTACTATTTCCCATAGGTTTTTGTGCATTAATTGCATCTAGATTTTTACTTTCTAGGTGTGAAAGTTGAAGCCAAAATATTTATCCAATGGAATTTCCATTTTTTATTCAAAAACATTAAACCCTAGCACCTTCTTGCACAATAAACTTTGAAAATAATACCTGGAAAATATGCCAAAAATCTCAGGTCTAAATTGATGAATTGCAAACCCTAGTTGTCGTGGATGAGAAAACCCTAGGCGTTGGTTTGGAAAGCCTAGTCATGGACTTGTTTAAAACTGGCTTAAAAATCTTTTAAAAAATATTGAAAAGTCCATGAATCCCATCAGCATAAAATGGTGGCTTGAAAACCCTGCATATACATGTGTCCTAGTTGCAGAAAATAAAAAAGAGTTGACCAAAACCCTAGCCATTGAACCCATGCTAGGCGTGCAGAAAATAAAAACCAATTGGTGCGATAGTTAGCTGAACTATCCTTTATGCTCGAAACTGGCAAAACTCTTCTTCCTATTTTCTATCACGTCCAACCTTAAGATCCTTAAGATCTCTGCTGGGTGGCTTCTGGAAAAGGAATGCATGCATATGCCTTTTTTGAGCATAAAAAAACGGTAGATAAGGCATAGACAAGCTTGAGCCAGCCGTGGTTTATTTTTCTTAAAAAAAGACACCTGTGATTTGCAAAAGAAAACCCTCACGATTTTCACAAAAATAAAATCAAATACATTTTTGCAAAACAAAAACGTTGTGATTTTTTTTCTAACAGACCACGTTTTTTATTGAAAATTTCACACGCTTTTCTCCTCCAAAAGTCATGATTTTCCTTTAAAAAAAACCGTTTGCCAATTTATACAAATAAAAGATGCGATTTATCCCTAGCCATAGATGTCCACGATTTATCCTTGCATGACTCATAAAACTCTGTGAAACCTGCTCTGTTACCATGTTATCAAAACAAATAGAACACAATATTATTCTATTAGATTAGATCAATGATTACAAAGACATTCACCTCCTTATATACAGTTCGGATGGAAGTTAAAAACAATGCATGACAAATGCATGTAAATTATTCTAAAAATAATAAAAAATAGACTAGTCTAAATTTAGTCACTAAAGTGACTTTATTACCAAAGTCAGTCTTAATAATCTATAATACAAAAATCTCTTCGGCAAAAGAGGATACTAACCACATCCCTTTCCTCCTCCGAAGGCCATCTTACCATTGAAGTTGCTGTTAAGGTCTCCTCTGTAGCTGTTACATGCAGAAAACCACACAATATCTGTTAAATTTGTGTGAACAGATTAAATGCACAGAAAAATAATTTGAAATCAGACAAAATAACACAGCATATACCCTGGGAAAACCCTCCTCTTGAGGGAGAAAAACCCAGCAACAAAGATCTCTCTTATATTTGATGCAACAGTGGCAAATTTTACAAATTACAATGAGGTCTAACACAAGACCGATATACAGCACCTGGTGATATTGAATGACAGATAACAACCTCTAAGTCACACCTGGCAATATCAGAACACAGATCCGATAATGTTCACTTTGCACTGAAAGGTCTTCAAACTATGCACTAGATTGTCTTCAATCTTGTATTCGCTCAACACTGTGAATGTTCGCCCTTGTATTCTGAATTCGCACTTGCTTGTTATATTCGCACTTGAGTATATTGCAGATTGATAAGAATCGCGTCAATCTGTACCTTGTATTCGCACTGATTGATATCACGGAGCTGGTGTTTTCGCACTTAGATCTCAGACAAGTTCGTACTTTATCATCAGCTGTGTTCACACTTAGATCTTAGACAAGTTCGCACTTTTTCATCAGCTGTGTTAGCACTGGAATAATAGCTAAGATCGCACTTGAGTAAAATGAACGAACTGAACTGGAATGGACGAACAAACTGAATATAAATACAAATGAGTGAGTTTAAGCTAATCCTTCATGTCGGCCTTAAAAGATTGCATATCTTGTTTTGAGAAGTCGGCCTAGATAAACATTATATATGCCTCTTCACAAGAGGTCGGCCTCAAATAATAACCACGCATTAAATGACTTCTTGATAATAGAACAAGATGAGTTTGTATCTTCTCATGTCAGCTATACAATGTGAGGATAAACAATAATAATAATAATAAATATAACTTGAATAGCCAACGGCTATTATTCAATTATATTTCCACGGAGGAGCTGAGTTGGAAGGAGCTACCGAAGCTGCTATATCATTAACAATATCTGATACCACAATACTCTCTTCTGCTTGCAGAGCCTGCTTGAATGATTGCTGGAAACCCTCATTACTACCACCTATTTCAAAAAAATTAAGATTCCTCCCAATGGCAGAGTAATCAATGCCATCTTTGGTTGTTTGTCTGCCTCCATTCTCACCTCCCTTAACTCCACCTGCATGTGCCATTGAATATTGACACCTCCTAGTGAGCTGCCATACCTAGGATATTAATGATCAATAGAACACTTATCAAGGAAAACAAACAAGCCAAAAGAGATTACCTGACACACATTATGAGACATGCCAAGCAGAAAATAGAAAATAAGGACAACAAGAACCATACTGAAATAAAACCCTACGTGAACTCCCCACAAACAAAAAGAATGAAGAGAGCAAGGAACACAGTCACCAAAGAGACAAAGACTACCAATCTGACTACTTTGCATGAAGAAAGGGGAAGCTCCAAGAGTTCTCTTGGAGGATGACTTCATATGTTTCTCAACCAGATCTAGAGCAACTCATCCCTCCTCTTCTCATGCTTCATACAATTAAAAATTATTAAATTCACGTTTTAGCATGAGAATAATGGAATGCTAATGATAGGAATGGACACACAAGAGGATTTTCTGGCAATAGTGGACTAAGTGAATAAATTCTTTCATATAGCATAAGTTGCTAATAGAAGAACATTGCTACCTGGAAAAATTCAGCTCCTACCGTACCAAAACATTTGACACAGGACAGATTAACCCCTGACAAAGAAAACAAAATTAATGGTCCAAGCTTTCTTATAAACTTTTTTCAACTAGCTATTTTCTTCATACAAGCAACAGAGGGAGGGTGTAGACTTGCTTTTTTCTTCTAAAGCAGGCACTTCTATCTAGAGTCTAGACAGAGTTGGTAAACTACCAACCTTCCCAACATTTTAGATTTATTTTCTCACCTGGTTGTTACAACATTTCTAGATGCTACACAGGTACAAATCAGTAATCGTTATTTTCAAATTCCTTTTCGACATTTTTTGGAAAGTCACCCAACTAATGGACCAGAAGTTATTGTTCAAACTTTATGCCCTTAGAATGGAGGAGTGACAGCAAGGTTTAGTTATTCTGTACAAAACACTTCAATGAAAAGAATGCTATCACAGGAAATCCCCTCCTTACAAGAAACCTTCCTTTGAAATCCAAGTGCTTACATATTCATGGAAGTATTAATTGTAGTTCACTTGGATGCCATGTTGCGTATTTTGCCTCAACTAATTATAAATATTGTGTCAGGCTCTTCATGATTTGAGTTCTAATTTGATGTTGCCTTCATCATAGATATGTGTTACAGATCTCGATTATACTATTGGGAGGCAACTGGCTTTTGTATGCCACACTTCTTGGTGGCAGGTCCTCCTTGCTGTTGCCATAATAAATGTTTGCTAATGTAGCAGTAGTTTCATTTGCATCCAGTAGCAAATTGATTTCCACCATATGGATCTATGCTGCTTCCTTCTATCTTTGTGAGGATTATGTAAGACATAACATATGCAATTAGGAACTAAGGTGTTCTATTATCATCATCATTTTGTTACAATATGGGTTTGTACTATTTTGATTGTGATTATATTAGACATACTACAAAACGTTGTACCTGTGCTCTTCTCTTTGCATAAAGTAATGACATCTCCGCTGAAAGGAAATAACATGTATTGACTAACTCGTTTGAATTTTTTAGGTTGTGCAAGATATCCCACCTCCAATTTCCTTGGATACGCCAATGGTTCTTATGAAACCACAGCAGGAGTGTTCCACTGCTGAAGTATACAAGGTATCATCAATGTTATGTTTAGTTCTCAAGGCATGGTAGATATATAGTTTTATTTCTTTAAGTTGGATTTTTTAGAACTAATTTCTTATGCTTTTATTTCAGCGCTTTCGATTGGATAAAGCAAGTTCTGTGGATCCTCTTCAGCTGCTTGAAGAGATTTCAAAGAATGGAATTTCACAAAACCTATGTATCAATGATTTAGGTGAGCAATGGCAGATGTGTGACATGTTAAGTTATTTCTATTTGTACATCTTTAATTTAATAAGGTTATATGGTCTATTAGATTGGTGATTTCAGTCTACAGTAATAAATTTGCAGTCATAATTACTAAATAATTCTGACCTTTACAGAGCCACCTGCTTTTGAAGTGTTACCATCTCTGAAAAAATTAAAGCAACGAGTGCTTGGAGCAAACCGGGGCCAGTATGATGCAGTATTTATGTCTGGAAGGTAAACGTGCGGTCTAGCTATAGAGTTATACTTCTCATAAGTTGCAATTTATTTGAGAAAACTGGAATACTTGAGCGACATGTCTTACATTTATTATTTCAGTGATTTTATTGCAATTGCTCAATACCGTTAGTGATTATTAATGAAGCTTGTCACTTCAATTGAATTTCTGGAATCATCTTCCAGGGTCATGATAGTTCAATAATCTTGTGAGCGTTTAAGGATATGATGAATTCTAATTCATCTGATGAGACCTGAACATGTCACCAATATGGAATTAATATTCGGCATAGGGACAAAGCTGTCATATCTTAAATGCATGTTGCAAATCACTCGCCAATTCATGTATATGCAGTGCCAGTATTAATAATAGGTCCTTTATTTTACTTTCATGAGGATTTATTTTTGTGCATGTTTGTAATGTGGTGCAAAGCATCAGAGTCAAGTATCCAAATGGAAGGTGGAGATAAAATTGTTACAAGGGCCTTGTCCTTTCCTTCCCCTTTTCTATTGTCCTTTGGTTTTGAAGAAGACCCATCATTTGATGAATTTTGTTTCACTGACTCATGAAATATTATTCTTTTCCAAGATGTGTGTCAGGTGATCAATCTATTTCTTCAAACACTTAAGCTCATCATGACCAGGTCTTTTACAATAAGAACACTTGACCTTCTCTTTCTCAGGCTTGTCATCTTTTGAAGAGGTCTTAAATACTACTTTGGAAGCCATCTTTTTTTGATCCTTTTTCCCTCTTTTGTCCTTGTTTTTCTATTTCTTCAAACACTTAAGCTCATCATGACCAGGTCTTTTACAATAAGAACACTTGACCTTCTCTTTCTTAGGCTTGTCATCTTTCGAAGAGGTCTTAAATACTGCTTTGGAAGCCATATTTTTTTGATCCTTTTTCCCTCTTTTGTCCTTGTTTTTCTATTTCTTTTCCTTATTGCTTGACCCCTTTTGCTCTTTTGTGTTTTGGTTAGCAACCAATGCATGTGACTTAGAGGATTTTAGAGTATCCATTGGAATGAGCTTATCTTGCTTCTTGGTGAGAGCGGTCACAAAGTTATCAAGAGATGGCATAGTGAATTGAGTCCGAAGTGCACCCTTTATGGCTTGGAAGGTAGAAACAAAAACTTAATAGTCTGAACCAAGTTTGGATAAAATACAAAGGACCAATTGAGTGTTTTGTTTCTCAATTCCACATTGTTTTAATTGCACACTCAATGATTTTAGTTTACTGAAGAAATCCTAAATAGTGTCAAAACTACTAGGACTCAAATTAATGAGCTCATTTTCCAATTGATGATCTCTTATACCATCTTGAACACTAAACAAACTACTCAAAGTAGTTCAAACCTAATTGGGTGAGTCTGGTGACTCAATGTGGAAGAGTAGGTCATGGGATACAAATAATCACAATAAACCATAGGCCTCATTATTTGTTATACCATTTAATTTTCTTTACGTCTAAGAGAAGCTCTACCTCTGTACCCATAGTAATCGTAAATAATCCTTTGCTTCTCAATATGATTAGCATTTTAGGTTTCTATTTAAAGTAATTGTATGGAGTAAGAAGAGGAATTGAGAATTGATCCATAGTGCAGAAAAAAATGCAAGAATGTAGAAAAACAAGAGAGCACAAGTACAGCCCCCATCTTATTAGTGTTGTAATGACCTTCCCAACAATTACAATGTTTGGCAGTTTATTTCAATGCATTTTATGATGTAAATTCAAGTTTTTTAGGGCCAAAAATGGCCAAAAATTCTGAAATTATACTATGCTTAAGATTAGGAACCATATAAACAATATAATATTGTAGAGCTTGGAAAAATATTGAACTTTTAAAAAAAAGGTGATTGAAAAAGCATCGTTTTGTGAAAGTTATGAGTGTTTTAAGGTTCTAAAAGCATGACTGAACAAAAAAATCTTAGAGAAAACTACAGTTCTATTAAATTGGGAAATCAAGTTAGAAAACCAACAGCACTTGCATGTAGTAGCAAAAAAATAGCTAGAATTAAAAAAAATTGCACATGAATAGCCCTTCAACTGATTTAGATATGGTTATTTAAAGATGGGCTTCCCCCAAAAAGCAATTTAGTAGTCACTAAATTTAGAAAACTTTGTCAGATTTAGCGAATCTGTTAAATTTAGCAGCCGTGTGGAAAATTATGTTGACTGTGAAAACTGCCAGCTAACTTTAGAGGGCCACCAGATTGGGGAAAATTGCTGAATTTAGAGAAATTGTCACCGAATTTATTGACTACTGCAAGATTCCCTGACATGTACATTATTGTGTCAGTATTTACAATTGCATGTGCAAGCAACATTTACCAGTTACGGCCATATAATCATTGTGAATATTATTGAACAAAAAACACCTCCAAACCATGAACTACAAAATTGACAAGTTTATAGTCAATTTTAGGGTTTTTTTGTATTACCAAAAAAAATGGTGCCGTAAGATTTTAGCCAAGATGTCTTGAAGATCACGGCATCTGCAAAACTCAATTAGATAAACACACAAAAAACCCAATTGGTAGTTTAGCTTCCAGGTCTCTCATTTGAGCGATACAAAAGATTAAAGTGACTTTCTTAGCTTTCCAGATGCAATGGTGCAGCCAAATGGATTGCCAAAAATTAGCTCACACCTGGAATCACTAAAACTAGGATTAAGCCCCAGAGAGTTTTTTTTCATTTTTGTCAAACCATTTTGATTCTCCAGTTCATCCAAAGATATAAGAAAAGAGCATACTATGTTTTTTGAGAAAAAAATCTTGCAAATCTCTCAAAAAATAGAAACTAAGTGAGGTACACTAAACATCATGGCTCTAATACCATGTTAGAATATGCAAAAAAACTAAAAAGCATTGATAACCCAAACATAGTGCCAACTTGACAGTCAAACTCTTATTCAACAAATGACTCAATAATCAAACTAGAAGAATAAGGATAACTTCCAAGAACGAGAGAGGCAAGCACAAGATTGTAAGACAAGAAATAGCTCAATACAATATGCATTAACCGAAAAGCTCAAGATACATCAATGAAATGCAAGGTGAATGGATAGGTATGTAGAAAAGAGAGGAGACATATATGACCAATGAGAGATGTAATTCCAACTACCCAAAAATATGTGGGTGTTACATTCATAGATGATGCCATCTGCTCTCATAAATGACCCACTCCTAACCACCTAAGCATGTTAAACAAATGTATAGGAAAATATATAATATCCAACTAAGGAAAATAAAAGACCTACACTAACATTTAGTTTTTAACATTACTGTTGCCATTACCCAAGTTCAACCAGGCCTGAATCATTGGCTGTATGAGAGCTAGTCTTCTTAATTTTAGATATTCTGTTTGGAATGAGTTAAAGCTGATCATTTAAGACCTGGCTTTTCTCAAGGAGGATATTGCTTCTACAATGTTAGATAGGCAAATTTAACATACATGGTTCCTCAAAGCTTGCAGTTTTTTATTATTATAATGGGCATGTTAGGAGAAAATGAGCTTCATATTCTATTGTACAGAGCAGATGTCTAAGACAAAATATCTTTTGGACTTATCAAAGAAACTGACAAGGATGCCTAGATGAGACATGCGTAGAGGTGATCAAGATATTCTTGCAGAGATGCAGGGGATTAGATTTGTAATTAGTATGAATTCTTCATTCTTGTGATATATGAATTAGACCATAAAGCCCTTCAAAAGTTCAGTGTTGATGAGAAAATCACCAAATTTGGTAACTATATAGATTCTTCTGTCCAAGATTCCATTCTAATTGAGATATCTGGATTCCTTTTTTAGCAATCTGATTAGCATCTGACAGAGATCTTCACTGGTGGCAAATGAAATCAAACATTTTCGAAACAATTTGCATGCCTTTGCATTCTTCCCGTTTCATATGTCTAGATACTAAACAGATAAAACTCATTTCTGTTATTCATAGGCAAATTTACATTCCAATCTCCTAATCCCTGCTTCTGGGCCCCACATTCCCTTCCCCACACTGCTGCCATCCCAACCCTTTTCTCCCATTTGATCATACTATTCGAGGATGCTAGCAAAAGGTGCTCAAATTATGTAGAAGAAGAATATTTTGATTTTGACAATGGGGCAAGTACCAGTAATGAAAACATGGTTAGAAGGGCAAAGGAATATACGAGCCTTGAAAAAGATTTTGTGTTCCTTCTGACTTTCCTATACACTTGCAAAGGGCTCCCAAATAGATCTCAAAAGTTCGGTTAAAAAATTTGCACATGATAAACGCAAGTCTTGTTTAATACCATAATATTTTTGTAATGTAGATATAACACAAATTTACTGACAAGAATATTTTGTTTCTGACAAAAACATGGTTAAAAGGGCAAAGGAATATACTGGCCTTGAAAAGCATTTTTAGTGTTCTTTCTGACTTTTCTATACTTGAAAAGGGCTTCCAAATATATCTCAAAAGTTTGGTTCAAAAACTTGTATATGCGAAATGCAAATCTTGTTTAATATCATAATATTTTTGTAATGTTGATGTTTATAATGCAAATTTACTGTAAGTGTGAAATGCACATGAAATGCAGAAATGTTGGGTATTCACAATACAGGGAATGGCTAATTAGAAGGAAGTATATGGAAAGTAAAGAGTTCTTGAGATTTTATAAAATCTCACCTGAAATATTTGAAACAAGATTTTGAAATAGCTTTGGTAATAGATAAATCTCTTTCTTTTGATGGTGCACCTAAGTTTTTTTGTTTTTTTATTTATGTTATGTGTGATAGAATGAGTGTCCGTAGTTTATATTTTGACTGTATTTTAATTGGTGCAGTGGGAGTACCATTGTTGCTCTTGGAGATCCAGAACCTCCACAATTCATATATGACGATGATGAATATAGTGATATGTTTATATCAGGTAAGGGGAAAGTCATCGTATTGTAACCCCATTGTACCACCCTCCATCCTGGTGTATCCAGTTATTATTGTGACATTTCTTTTTCCTTTTTTCTCTGAGTGGTTTGTCCTGAAATAAAGTCTATAATTTTGCTGAAATGGAATCTTGGGGAAATAAAGTTATTCAGAATTATTTAAACTTCCTCTAAACTCTTTAAACCTTTTTCTGATTCTCTTTGTTCAATGAATATAGCAGTAAAAATCTTTCTCAGGCATAAACTGGTAAACCAAAGTGTATATATATATATATATATTCAATTGATTGGGAAAAAAACAGGATAGTGTGGTTAGAAAATAAAATAGAAGAAAACCCCATCCCTAATCCAGAAACTGATTTTTTTTATCAAAATTTTGTGATTTGATAATGAAAAGATCGTGACTTTTGGAAATTGTGATATTTTCACCATTAAATTGCAATTTTCGGTAAAAGAAAAACGATTTGACCAATTTTATGGAAAAAGCACAAAATTTCCAATAAAGAATGGCCTAACATGATGTGAAATGATTTATTGTGATTTAATGAAGATTTTTGCTCCTATGGAATTACTACCAATTGGGGAAGGCTTTTGGATCTTTAATTGAAATCTCTACTCTTTGGCTGGTGCAGATGCATATTTTCTTACCCGAAATGATAATGAATGGTTCCAAGAACCTGGTTCTGTTTAGCCTGGTAAGGTGTGGAGAAGGAAACAACACAATTGAAGCAGTTAGTGAGGCTTGCACAAGAGGACTAAATGCTGAGAATATGTTTTTGGCCTTTCCAGAAAATACTAATAAAATGTGTGCACTGTGGCAGAATTAAGTGTGATAGTGATGCTATTTGTTACAAAGATTTTTACTCCATTCAGCGAGTCTTGGCCCTCTTTAGAATACAATCAAGCACAGGCATCCAACATTGGCTCGCATGGGCAATGTGATATTGAGGCCATTATTATTTTGATGACAATATGTCTGTTTTTGTTAGTTATTATGGTAAAATTTGGTGGCATACGTATAGTTCTACACTGAAAACTATGTTGTACACCATTTCAATCTGCATATGTATTAATATTCTTAAAAGTAAATTCAAAGTGTTTCATGATCAATAATTCCAGTGTCCAAGAAAGGCATAAATATGAAATTTTGAATTCACAAAAGGATACATGGTCCATTGAATTTTTTATATCCTGACTGAAATCCGAGTCTTAAAATCATTAGTGGAACTTGAAAGGTTCGTGAAATGAGACTTCTAGATTTATAAGAAGCATAAAAAAATCCTGGTAACTCAATGGTTTTGTTTCTAAACAATCACATTTTCTCATCAATATTCTACCAAGTTATCAGGGTAGCAATTTATATTTCAAAATGCAAAAACATCTGTAGTTGTTTTGCTGTCATTAACATAAGTGAAAGTGCCTAGCTTTAATTAGTCACCGTTGCCATATTCATCAGGGGTACATTGGGATGTATCCTCACCCACAAACCCCACATCCCTATCCCCACCCTCAACTCAAGGACACATGGATGCTAGAGGACACCCCTTGGTCATCGCCTGTCCTCAGAATCAGGGGCGCATCTCAGGAATGCTAGTTGATGAGGTTGGGTCTACCCTTTAAAAAACCATAAAAAAGGAACAGTCATTTCAGTTCCTTGCATCCAACAACATGAATCCTCTCGAGACAGTTCTCAAGCACCCAACAATGGTAAGTATCCAAGTTTTCAAGTTTTCAAGCTTCCTAAGAGTGAATAAACTTGACATTCTTTTCGAGTGTTTACAGTTTCCAATTGAGATTTTTCCCAAGCAGGTTAGATGGGCAAGAATTGACACATGAAGCTCAGGGTATTGATATTAATTATTGTGAATATTGATATTTTGTTTGTATGTGAATTTTTGCATTCTACTTCTTGTTAGAAGACATTTTTTGTTAAATGGTTTGCATATAGACTTTTAACTAGAGACAAAATCATCCCATGCAAAAGAAAGATGCTTGCTTCAAGTGTGTTAATATTAAGCAACCAACAATTTGTAATAAATTTAATACTAGCACTTGTACCTATAGGAGGTTCAAGGGAGACGCCGATAGGAAACAAAAGGAAAATCATAAATGAATTGAAACAATACATAATTGGTTATATAAAAATATATTTTTGTACATGTATGCATTGTATAATATAAGTAGGTACATAATTTGTTGGCATCTGTTTTTTTTTTTGTAAACAATGAGATCTATTTGAACAATTTGTATTCAAAGTTATGAAAGAGCAGTTCTTTGTCTTTTGTGAAGCCCCTCTTTTGGCCCTACATGTACAACTAAAAATTGAAGATACATACAAACTTATAAAATGCATGTATAAAAATGGTGAAGGTAAACATGGTATAGATGTTCATTGTATGTAGTTGTCACTTTTTTCATAGTTTAACATGTCGATATATAGGGAATTACTTATGACATTCTTATTATGTATAAAAGCATGACTATAGGGAGTTACATTGGAATCTTGAACAGCATTATGACAAGTCAAAAAGCATCTTTGAATGAGTTTGTGTAGAATCTAAGACACAGCTAATAAACAAAAACAGAGGAAAAACACACTTGCATAGAAAACACACAAACACAAACTCTTATTCAACATTCTTGAATGGATTACATAGCTCTCAAGAAGACCATGACCAACTTGATAGATTATGCCAAAATAGAGCATACAAATCGAGGAGATGCATATAATAGATTATGAAAATTATAAGAACATATTCTTAAAATAACACAAAATATGAAAACAAGCAATTTAACGACTTTAACTTACAATTCAAAGACAATAATCTTATTTGTGATACGCTTAAGCAAGAATATTGGAAGTATTTCACAGCAGAAACTGGCCAAAAAACGTGGTAATGGCTGTCAATTTCAATGTCTCTACTTAAAAAGTGATTGCCATTTGCATGTTCCAAACATTTTGAATCAGAAAATTTCCAAATATGACATGTCGAACCTTATTGAGGCATGCAAATCACAAATCACATTTTGTACCAGTGTACAGAATCGAAGAAAATTTCCAATTTCACAATGTACATATATTTTCAAGTGATGAAAAATGATGAACTAGTGATAATGATTAATTAACACATGCATATCTTGCTAACATGAATGCATTTTAAATGGTGTGATAATAGACTTTTCCATTCATAGCAAAGTCGTACCTACCCTCTCATAAAATGAATTGCTATAAAGGAGCACTGAAGTAAAAGAACACAGCTTTTGGAGAACACAATATAAGAACTGCATCCAATGCTACTTAGATAAGTTATATTTCAATAACCTGTAATAAGTCAATATACAGTTTTGATGGTAGTCTCTGGACTCTTTAATCCATATAACATATCAGCGTTTCAAACAGTTTGGAATCTTTGGAGTCTCTAATTTGTATAACATTGCCATAACAACAGTAAAACGTAGGCTAGACGACAAACAGAGACATAAATATTAACTATTATAAATACTTAATCCTCTGCATTCACAGGTGCCACGCCCATAAGATGGTTGGCCGTTCCTACACGACACACACACGAGAGAGAGTTGACGATAATTGGTTAGCAGACGATTATAAAAGTCTATAGTACAAACAGAAATTAAATCAGTAAAAGTAAATAAAATTGAGGCAAAGTTTAGTTGTAAGCCATATAAAATTGAGTCTGTTTCTTACTAGAGTCCGTGGCTTTAGCTTTTACTCATAAATTGTTCAGGAGGAGGTCTGCAAGCCTAGATCTTTCAAAGCATTTACTGAAGTAGACACAATAAAACAAATTATTTTCAACAGATAATAAAGAAAATAATGTCAGAATAGAATCGTGTGTGAAAACAATGCAGCTACATAATCCAAAGTCATGGAAACAACCACCTTGTTTTCAGAATATCTATAGCACCCAAAAACAGAAAACAGATTAAAGTTTAGAACTTGCATGTCTAATAATATTATTTGTTGATCGATAAAAGGAATAATGAATTTAATTCATTGCTTTTAGCTTTTTATCCTCTAACCTTATTAACAAAACATTTGGACAATACAATGCCCTTGTAAATTACGCATAGCTCATTATTTCACAATTTAAAACTAACCCAAATACAAAATAAATCATGCATTTTCAGGTCTCACGATTTGATACTAACCAAAGCAAAAATCAGCCATTTATTTCCAGGTCTGGTTGAATGCTTATTGCGTCTATAGAACCAAAAACATGCTAGAGACATTGATTTTCAGGCTTGAAAGCTTATAGTGTTTATAAAGCACCCAAAAACATATGACTGCAATTACAGCGCACGGCGGCGTTGGTGTTGATGACGTGACAGGGCACGTTGTGCGATCGCATCCCTGATTGACGAAACTCTTAGAACATCTTTGAACTCCTTGGATTAGAGGAGGCATAGAGCAAGGATGGAGAGTCAGTTGAATTACAACAGCAAATTCTTAGACGCTCCTGCCATTGACACCCTCGCTTGCAAACTCAACACAAACACCACAGCACAACCTCGACAGAGGAAAGCAAGATAATCTATAAACCCTCCACCACCTGTCCTCCGCCTGACTGTGGAAAAACAAGGTTTTTTATCATCGGATCAACAAGGCGACCCATCGGGCTTGCCTCTTTTCGAACCTGCTGGAAGCCCTCGCAACCGCCTTCACCCTCAGGCGAGTTGTTGGCCATTGCCTTCTTCACAGCAACTGGCTACTGATCTTTGCACCGTGTAGAACACAAATTTATCAAGACGATAAGCATCATCGCCCTTTATCTCTTGGACAGATGTAAGCGAACATTAATGCATTCGGATCTGCAATATCTTTTTTAATGATGCATTCAGATATGCGATATCTTTTCTCATTAAAAGATTAGACAATTCAGACATGACATGATGGATTACCATAAGCTAAAACTTGTTTTTCGGTGGCATGAAACCTGTCTAAAACTTCTTTCCCGATTGCATGAATCCTGTTTACAGGTGTGTGAGACAGGTATGCCGGGCTTTTATGGACTGGCAAGTCCACAATAAAAGCCTATCGGCTAACTAGTACATATTAAAAGTACACCTTTGATATTGAATTTGATGCATTATATGAATGTTTAAACTTGAATCTTGATGTCATATATAATTTTTATTTGTAAAAATTTGAATTATATATGTATGTATGTATGTGTGTGTATATATATATATACACACACATACATACATACATATATAATTCAAATTTTTTAATGTATATGGATGTATATGTATGTATGCATGTATGTATATATGTATGTATGTATGCACGCACGTATGCATGTAGTATGGATGTATGTGTATGCGCATATGCATGTATGCATGCATGCACGCATATATGCATGTGTGTATGTATGTATGCATGTATGGATATACATTGTGACGTATATTTATGGCACGCACGATGCATGCATGCATGTATGGATATGCATGTATGTATGTATTATTTATGGATGTATGCATGCATGTATGCATGTATGTATACTGCATGCATGTATGCATGTATGTATGTATGTATGCATGCATGTATGTATGTATCATAGTTCCACAAAGTTTCAGGGACAGGGACAGGGGGACGACAGGGGACGCATTTCGGGGACGCGGGAGCAGGGGGTCTAAGTTTGGGGGCGGCGGGGAGCGGTGCGTTGAAATACATATAGTACTTGAAAAATTAGTTATAAAAAGATGTATAACTATAGAAGCCTAAGGAATAAGTAAACTTTAGAGTTTAAACACATTGCAATGATTTCATTGAATTAGTGAGGTTGTGGAATACATACCTTGTTCCAAAGCCCCCATTTTAAATTTTATTATAGGCAAGAGGATGCTGGCAAAGGTTGCGGAATCTGGATTTACACTGTTAGTTGTAAAGCCAATTTCCACAACCTTTACCAACATCCTCCTGCTGATAGTATCGATTAAAAAATAAAAATTTAAAATTTAAAAATTAACAAATAAAATGCAAAACATTGAAAATGCTTTGTCTTGACTCTTAGCTGTCAATGCAAGCAGGCACGACAATTCTAAACGAAATGCCTCAAAGAGATGTCATCATGTGGGACATAGAGACTGCATCCCACGCGATGATACCTCTTTGAGGCATTTCATTTAGAACTGTTGTGCCTTCTTGTGCGTGGGATAACTATGGAGTATGGACGACGGACGACGGACACCCAACAAAGCATAAAAGTTAAAAAAATTAAAACTTAAAACGCCTCTCGTGCTTGCATCGACGGGTATGGAGTGTGGGCATCCAACAAAGCATGAAACACAGGGAGCTACTTTGGATGGGTATGGACATCCAACAAAGCATACAAAATGTCAAAAAAAAAAAGACTAGAAAAACCCTCATACCTAGAGTTCACCCGTTTTGTAGCTCGACCAGACTACCAAGCATAAATTTTAGCTTTTGTTTTAAAAAAAAAATCATTTTTTATTGTATTTTAAAGGGGACGTCCAAAAGACTTGCATTTTGGGGGATGTCGGGAAGTTTCAGAGACGTCCAAAAGTCTTCTCAAAAGCGAAACATACATGCATACAACATACTTGCATACATACATACATACATACATGCATACATACATACATACAACATACATGCATACATACATATTTACATACAACATACAACATACAACATACATGCATACATACAACATACATGCATACATACAACATACATATAAACATACAACATACATGCATACATGCATACATACATGCATACATGCATACATGCATACATACATGCATACATGCATGCATGTATGTATGTATGTATGTATGTATGTATACCTGTATGCATGCATGCATGTATGTATGTATGCATGTATGTATGTATACATGCATACATACACACATACATCATACATACATACAATACATACATACATACATACACACATACATCATACATACATACAATACATACATACATACATACATACATGCATGCATGCATGCATACATACATTGCATGCATGTATGTATGTATGTATGTATGTGTTACACTCACATTACCTTCCTTTTTTGTATGTATGTATGTATGTACGTATGTATGTATGTATGTATTACACTCACATTACTATCCTTTGTTGTACCAAAAATTGGTTGCCTCAGCTGTTGTTCCTGAAATGTGTCCCACAACTCCCTACTATCCAAAAAATGGTATTCCACATTGCATTCCCCAAAAAGTGGTTTCTTGCATTGCCACATCCAAAAAATGGCCTTGTCCACTATCCTTGAAATGTGTCTTGTCCCTTTGTTGATGGTATTTGTCATTGATGTCAAAGGTGAATGTCAAAGGATGCAAAGGTACTTGATGTTGACTATATGACAAGGTTGGTACAAAAGTGATTGATGACATGGATTGGTTTCAAAGGTACTTGTTCACATGGTGCTGATAAGTGTTGCTTCAAGACAGTCAAAGACTTGGTTGAAGGTCTCATGGTATTCATGTCAAAGTCTTTGTTTTTCATTCATTACTTGTTCACATGGTGTTAATGCAAAAGTGTCAAAGATACTATTGGTGCAAAATGCAAAGATGCTATGGTTTATCTCATCATTTCATGGTAATTGATCATTGCTTTATTTTATGGTTCATCTTGTGATGTTGAGGGTTTGTTGTCAAAGGTATTCAGTGGAAGAGGTTTGCTTAAAGGTATGATTGAAGAAGGCATGGTTAATGTAACATACTAGCTATCTATAGTTTAAGAATGGTAACTAACTTCTTGATTCAACTGAAATGTAACTAACTAATTTAACTGACGAGAGTTTCAACACATATAACAAACTGGAAAGATAAATAATATGAGAATTAACTACTTAACATTCAATAACTAACTTCTAGTTTTCAAATGCACCTAAAATGAAACAATTAACAAATTATATAACTGAAAGCTACAGTTGGTTATGAACTAACTATCCATTGTTTAAGAAATGAATATAGCATATATTGACAGCAGTGGAAATAAGCAATATAGGATAATAATAATTTGAAATTAAGAGCAAGAGAGCTAAGAGATAGTACAGTCTGAAGGCTTCCTGCTGGAATGCTTGAACAAGTCTCAGTCTTTGAGGAAAAGAGAAACATCAAGGGCTTTTCCGCCCAACCAAAGACCTACTGGTCTAGCGTGTTTCTTCAACTGAAGAAACCCGACCCTTCACGACGTGCAATCTATAAAGGATTTCCCAATTACCATCTTGCCATCTGAGTCTAATGTCAAGAATCTATACTACCCTGGTCGATCTTTCACTATAGGTTCTCCTAACTAGAATGACCATCCTGACTAGGGGTATATCTAATTCTTGATGGCTTATTGTTGCTTATTCAAAGCATCACAACCTTGGCCAAGGATTTAATGGTTAAGAGCACATTTCATGTGCCATCAACACTCTCACCCTTGACATTAATATATTTGACTCTTGAGTTTATTTAATCAGTGACTTAGCTCAAAATTCTTTCTACAATCAAGAACAATATGTTCATTTCTTACTCACAAGAGAAAAATAATAGTCTTTTTTATCGATGATGTAAAGAACTCTTCAGTTCTACATAAATTTCTACTATTTGTCTTTGATAAAAGATTAAGGAACTGACTCGTTTTGAGAGCTAAGGAATCGAGTAAGGTTTTGACTTCAAATTAAGCAATGATGGAAGAAACTTAGAACATTTCAAATCCAAGATCAGTGAACTCGTCTGGTTCAAAAAGACAAAGAAGAAATGTTTCGACTTGACAAGGCACTGATTTTTTGCAAGGATTCGATAGCATTAAACATTAGACCAAACATGATCCAAAAGAATGCACTAATATTACACAACCATTCCCCAAACAAAGTAATGGACTTTTCAATATTTATGATTAGCAGATTTAGAGAGACTCAAAATACGTGCCTAGATATGCAAAAATCAAGTTCGATAGTTCTCCTAGCGTCTTCTCCAGCGACTGAGATGATGACTACAAATGTTTGGATGATTCTTCACCAACCAAAAGAGTGATACTATGTCAAACTAACTCCAGAATGCAAATTGTTTTTCCCACCATTGAGAATTAAGTGATGAATAAAACAGAATGGTGCTCGGCCATGGAACACTCGACTGAATTACAAAACCCTCCCCCTGAATGCCGACTAGAGAGAGAGAGAACCAAAAAAAATGAAGAAAGGCAACCAAGATAACTCTACGCGAACCAAGACTTCCCAAAGGAAAATGTCTGTATGCATCTTCTTGGGAATTTTCAACAAGACTTGATGGACAAGGTGGCGGGGAGATACTGCCACCCAACACAAAACGGAAGAAGTCATCCCACAAACATGATGTTAAAGTTTATATTAATATTGACATTAATATTTAATTCAATTTCTTACTCCAAGGTGTGCTTAAGAGCTAAATACGCGACTTCAAAAGGAGAACGATGATGTTCATTTAAAGTTGACTTGTTTTGCTTTTACACCAAAGTTGAAGTCAATTACTTGTTTTAAAATTATTTAAGTGCGATAATATCTCAAGGTTACAACTACCACGTTAGCAACCTTACACCAAACTCGTGACTTGATGGTAATTTGGTTCTTTTGTAGACTACGACCTCTCCTTGATGATATTTCCCTTTCCCTCGAGGTGTTGCCAATCCTGCATCCACTTGGTAAAGAAATAGGGTTAGACCATTCTCTGTTTCCTTTTTAAAATAAAAACACATCAACACATTCACACAAACACACACACACACACATATATAAATAAATCATTCATGATTGTAGTTATATCAAATACATTAAAAAATATTTTCCCAATTTTCACATTCTCATGAAAGGTAGTTGATCACAACTAACATAATGACCATATTATTATTGCCATAATCTTGTTCAAGACAAAAGGGATGTAATAGTTAACCCTAATGCTTATACCTCTTCAAAGCTTATCTTCTTTGTCCATACAAAAGGCATGATGTTCTGTATCAAAGGTCAAAGAGTAATTACATGTTTGCAAATCCATTGAGGTTTTGGAGTTGATTAAGGTTTCTTCATTGGTTGAGAGTTTGTTTCAAAACCCTAATGTGAATTCTACATTAGAGTTTATCCTCCTTAATGGATATAAAAAGGCACAATATTCTGTATCAAAGGCATATGTATGGATTATAAGTCTTGGCATAGTTACATGGTTGCAATTTCATAGAAGTGCTGAATTTGTTTAGGGTTTATTTATTGTTGGCATCTTGATTATAAAACCCTAAATAGAAGTTTTTGTGCAAAGTTATTAACAAAGTTACTTTTTGTTATGTTTTCTCATTGACCGGTGATAGTGGGTTAAAGGTCACTTAAGTAACTTTGTTAAGGGGTTAAAACTATTCATTAACCAATCCCTCTGCCGCTTTAGTAGGTTAATGGCTCTTGGTATGCCACTCAAAGGTAAATTAATGGTCAGTGTTTAATTTGTGGTTTGGCGGGTGATAAAGATCGAAGGTCTGGAT
Organism: Sequoia sempervirens; assembly: GCA_007258455.2. Lineage (NCBI taxonomy): Eukaryota > Viridiplantae > Streptophyta > Pinopsida > Cupressales > Cupressaceae > Sequoia > Sequoia sempervirens. Next base: position 112,941 of record VDFB02337136.1, read on the forward strand.
TTAAAGTTAAGAACAGTTACTTCACAAGCTACTAGTTTGACAAGCATATCGCAGTCAAAGTCATATTTTTAGTTGCACACAATTTTTGTAACTAATATTTTGGAGGAACAATGGAAGGTAGAACATTACAATGAATTAATGTGATTTGAATCTTGGTGTGCTCGATGAGAATGTGAGGAGTTAATGACACCAATTTTTTGCAAAGATATACACAGAGAATCTGTAAGTTAGTAGTGGTGATGGAGGATTGAACGCAGTAACACCATGCTTTTTGATAAGACCAAACATATAAAAGAGATTTGAAGATCAATATTTCATGAGGAGGTTTAATGTAATCTGTATGAGATCTCAGGTTCCTAGAATATAATTGAGAGTAATCTAAGCTAGAAGTGAGTGTATTGGAGTTAGTGATTTCATGCTTTTATGAAAGTATATGTAGAGAAGATGAATTGAATAAGATAACATCAAGGAGTGATGAGATGCTAAAGTTTGATTTGTAGAGATTAGTATGACATCATAACATGATTATAGGTGACTTGAGGTTGAGTTGGAGTAAAGACATAATATGGATGTGTTTGATAGTTTTCTGGATGTGAAGATGTTCATTTGTTTGGTGTCCAATTTTGTCTGTGAATGATTATCATCATAGTAAGTCATTTTTGTGTCAACTATTTGATCATACAAGGAGGTTACAGTCGGAGTGTAAGTAGAGTTTGATGATTTTCCGTTCATAAATACTTTAGTTGAAACCTTGTTTATGTTTGTTAAGGGGAAAGGAATCTTGTAATGATGTGGTTATCTATGTATGCAAGAAGGGTTTCATGTTGAGTGTTTGTATGTAACTAAGGGAGATGGAGTTTTGTTGATTCAGAGATAGAGCAGTGAATTGTATGGAAACAAAGTAACCCTATGAGCTTTGGTTAATTCTTCTAAAGTGTTGTTTGATTGCTAGTGAGGCGGATTGAGAAGCCAGTGAGGCAGATTGAGAAGCTAGTGAGGCAAGTTGAGTAGCTAGTGAAGTTTGTTGTATTGCCAGTGAGGCAGGTTGAGTAGCCAGTGAGGCTTGTTGTATTGCTAGTGAGGCATGCAATATGTAACCAACAATGTTTTAGCTAGTAAGGCTTAATGAAACAAATTTTCAAAGTGGTTTTTCACCCTTTTAGGGTTTTCCACTCATAAAACCTGTGTTATGTTTTCTCTTGGTGGTGTGCCATATTGTGCTTGATTGATCATCTTTGATTTAAGTGTTATATTTTGGTTTGCATATCTTTGTGACTCCTTCAACATACAATATCTAGATTGTTTGAAGTATTTTCAATATGGTCTTTTTGAATAATCAAGTGAGTGAAGTTTTGAAATTGGTTTTTTCATTTGACCACTGATTCACCCCCCCTCTCAGTGGTCCTGTACTCCAACACCCTTGCTATCCCCATTGTGAGAATGTTGTGGAACATAAATTTTCATTGATCAAATATTCTAATATTTTTGTCTAATTATTTATATTCAAAGGGAAAACTCAACCAAAAATATCCATCTTTGTGAAACACAAACTACTTTTGTTTAGTCTTTTGGCTTAAATAACTTTTCAAATATTGAAAGCAATAATAATCATCCAATAATGACCTTGATAGAAGAATGTTACTCTAATGACTTGTATAAAGTTGGGAACAAACTCCTCAAGACACCTTATACCATTTAGGTGGAGACCTTAGCACCTATATCAACTTGTAGGTAACTTCTTATTGACTTGTAGCTTGATTACAAATAGTTTGTGGCCTTAGAGAACACTTGGAGGCACCTTGTAATAGACTTGTAGTAGTCTTTTGAGTATTCAAGTTTGACAAAAGAGCCTACTAGACACAACCACCAAAACTTTAAAACAAATATTTTTTGGATGAAGTAACATTGAAAATGGATTGGGATGCTCTTGAATCATTATAGCTATTTCGAATCAAAACCTATAGATTTACACAAACCCCTTTCCCCAACACAATCAATCAAACAATATAGACCCCATCTCTAAGGCTTCTCTTCCTGCTAATGTTGCTAATATCGCCCGACCTTATGCTTCACCTTCACCATCCTCTCCTAGTCACTTAACCCATATTTTCCTTTGATATGTTTGTTGGTGCTCTTAGTGCAAAACCTTCTCTTTTTGTATCCTCTTATTACGTTTTGTTCTTTAGAGACTCCTAATATTTATTATGGTCCTCACTATATTGAATATTTATAAAGTAATGGATTGTCTTCATACCTATTGCAAGGAGAGATCTAATGTTGGTTGAGGAAGATGAAAATTTATCTTCCATGATCATCCTTGGAGCTTTTCTCTTTTTTATGCCTTCAAATCAAATTGTTAGCATTCATTCCCTTGGTCTCTTTTAGTTCTAATTTCTCTAATTGAATTACAAAATCTTTGGTGAATCAATGGTTGCAAATATTAAGTTCATTTAGACCTTAATACATTTTGTTTAATATTGTCATTGAAGCATTAAATTGTTAACGTGTCTTGAGTACATTAACTTTTATGTTGGTTCATGAAATTTACTCCATGTGTGTGTGAAGTAGGTCTTTAGGTGAGATTTTTATTGGGGAAATCCCATTGTTCTTTGCCTCAATCTTGTAGACTTAAATCTATTATGGTTTAGGTAATATCTCCTAGTACAAAGGAGACACGAGGTGGCCATTTAATGGCATGCAAAGCAACAATGACTAAAAATATAAATGGAAAGATAAAAGTGGAGAAGAGGAGGGAACTATAATGGTTTTTATAAATGCTACAATTCTATTTTTATTGTTCGATAATGCATAATAATGATTTATAGGACTTACATCTCCTATATTATAGGAGAGCTCTTATAATCACTCCTTTAGATAATCACTCATGGGATAAATAGTTTCTAACAAACCATAACAAGTACTCATGGGATTGAATAAACTCCTAACAAACCTTAACATGGGACATGGATGATGTAATAGTTTTTGACTTGAGTGTGATGAACTCTGCTGGTTCAACTCTACCTCTGATGCTAAAAACGTACTATTTTTGTGTTTTCACTTGTTTTGATGAATTTTATGAAAAGAAAAGAAGTGCATTAGGCAAGATATAGACATAAAACTGAATAGCAAGTGAATTAAGAGCAACTACAATGCTAATATAGATCTGACAATTGATACACGTAAATTGCATACAATAGACGTACCCAAAATTTCTTAGATTAATTAAACAAAGATCTGTACATGCAAGGCAAGAAATGTTGAAACTGACAAAAAAAAATGCCCACCTCCAGATGGTGATTTCTCCTAGACATAAACTAGATCACAAGGCCTGAGGATGCTAGGCGTCCAAGATGCAAGCAATAAGGAACCCAAAAAGAAGGCGTTTCAACCTTTTGCTTCACACACCTATGCTAGGGAAGCATGCCTCCCAAGGAAGAAGTACGACCCTTTATTGATGCTGAAGAATTGAGGAAAGATGGCATCCTAGATGAATAAGCCCTTTCCTTTATTGAAAACTGATAAATACTGAACATAAAATCTCTGATGAAGCACAGATGGACTCCTGTATGAAGCCCTCTTAGAAGCAACAATTCAGCTAGTATCTCATAGCCTCACAATCGTAGAACACTGAAGAAGTCTCATTCTCCAATGGTGGAAATACTCTGAAACCTTTATCTCAAGCACTGGTATCAAGAAGCCAAAAGCAATGTAAAATGATCAAAAGTAATTGAGGTCGACTTGTTTTTGCCTCTTATAACCCCAAAATGACACGAATCCCAAAAAGCACAACTTGTCATTTTGAATACATTTAAATGCATTTAAGTCACTTTATAAACTTTGCAATATATTTTATCACTTGGGCGTACCATTTATTTGACTAAAGTAATTTAACTCACTTTATAATATTTAAGTGGCTTTATTTTTATAAAGTCAAATTATAACTTAATAATATTCCCAAAAGTTAATTAAATAACTTTACCACTAAAATATTAATATATCCCTCAGAACTTAGTATTTTGACATGCCATTAAAAGCTGGCAAACACTGAACTGCAAATGCCTGCACTGAAACCAATACTGAACTAAAGGGGTGGAAATGACAATACCCACCCAAAATGGCCACTAAGACCCCCTATCCACACATATTAGCCTACGAGGGTCCAAGTAATAGGCTAACCCATCTGCTATTGAACTAACTCGAGTGGGGACATTACAGTCTGCCCTCCTTGAATTTGCTTGTCCTTAAGAAAACTCAAAGCTGGATGTTGTAATATGCTCTCGCTATCCCAAGTAGCATCCTCTGCTAGTAGATATCTCCACTTAACCAAATATTCCCTGATAACCTGCCTCCGAAGATGACACTCTCTAGAATCCAGGATGGCCTCAGGTACTAAAATCAACTTCCCCTCATCATCTAGGGGTGGTAAGTCTGAAGAGGGAACTATATGCTATCCCAATGCCTTCTTGAGGCATGACACATGGAACACATTGTGCACCCTACTATCTATTGGTAAGTCTAACTCATAAGCCACCTCACCAACTTGCTTGACAATCCTAAATGGCCCATAATAGTGTGGTTGGAGTTTCTCTGTGCCCCTCTTCCTAAGAGTGGACTGCCTATAGGGTTGCAACATTAGATACACCATATCTCCGATCTCAAATGACCGCTCAACCCTCCTCTGATCAACATATTTCTTTTGCTGATTATGAGCCTTCTGAATGTTCTCATGAAGGGCTCTCATGATATCCTGGTTCTCCTATAACAGATCCCCAACACTCGATACTCCGTAATCACTCAACAATAAATCAAGGAAACTAGGAGCATCATAGCCATACAATGCTCTAAAAGGTGTCATCTAGATAGTCATATGGTGAGTGGAATTGTAGCAATACTCATAAAAATGCAACCACTTCACCTAAGCCTTCTACTACCCCGAAATGTAGTTCCGTAGGTATCCCTCCACCCATTTGTTGCAATCTCTATCTGCCCATCAGTCTGTGGGTGGTAGCTAGTGCTCAAAGTAAGCTTTGTCCTGTATACTCGGAATAAATCCTACTAGTAGTTTCCCATGAACCTACTATCTTTTTCACTGACAATACTCTGAGGTAACCCATGCAATCTGAATATCTCACGAAAGAATAGATCCGCTACCTGTGTAGTTGAATAGGTAGTGGTGATCGGGAATAAATGTGCATACTTAGTCAACCGATCTACTACCACATAGATGTTGTCTCTCCACTGAGCTTTCGACAAGCCCGAAATAAAGTCCATAGACAAGCACTCCCACTTCCTCTTAGGGATAGGAAGTGACTGAAGCAACCCAGTAGGGTAAGTATGCTCTTGTTTGTTCTGCTGACAAACAGAGCACTCCCTGACATAATGAAGAACATCGAATTTGAGACCTTTCCAAGTGAATCTCTCCCATACCTACCTGTAGGTCTTAAAGTATCTGGGATGACCAACCATAGGTGAATCGTGGAAAGTCCTCAACACCTTGTTCCTCAAATCAGAACCTAGGACTAAGAATATTCTCTCTTTGTAAATGATGAAGTCATTCACAAGAGAGTACCTATTGTCCTATACTGTCCCATCAATAATGCCAGAAGCCCACAAATTTTTGGCATACTCAACTACGATCAAGTCACTCCAATCCTCTGCAATCTTTTCCATGGAGCTCAAATGGGGATGGTGAGATAAGGTGTCATAAACAATGTTATGAGTCCCTTTGAAATAGGAGATGTCAAAATAATAAGACTATAACTTGTTGACCCATTTTTGTTGACGTTCATTCAAATCCCCCTGTCCAAGGAAATGTTTCAAGCTGTTATGATCAATTTTGACACAAAACTTACTACCAACTAGGTACTGCCTGAACTTGGCCATTGCATGCATGATGGCCAACATCTCCTTGTCATTTATATTGTAGCTCCTCTCAGGACCCCTTAGCTTCTTGCTCTTGAAAGCTATTGGATGACGGTCCTGCATAATCACTGCACCAATACCCTCTCCACAAGCATCACAATGAAGCTCAAAAGGTTTGGTGAAATCCGACAAAGCTAGAACTAGGCATGTAGTCATCAAGTGTTTGAACTTCTCAAAACACTCCTGTGCTTGAGGTTTCCAAACAAATGCCCCCTTCTTAGTCAAATCTGTAAGTGGTGCAACATGCTGTGAGAATCCACTGAAAAATTGACGATAGAAAGCTCATAACCCCACAAATCCCTTGAGTTGTGTCAAAGTCTCAGGAGTAGGCCAATCAATAATGGCACAAACCTTATCAAGATCCATGCAAAATCCATCTTTGTTGATGATGTGACCCAAATAAAGAAGCTCTTCCATGCCCAATGCACACTTGGACTCCTTGGCGTACAAGGACTCCCTGTCAAGTATGCCCAAAATAGTATCCAGGTAAACCATGTACTCCTCCCAAGATTTTTTTTAAACCAAAATATCATCAAAGAATACCAAAACATATATCCTCAACTGAGAGTGGAAGACCCTATTCATAGTGGACTAAAAAGTAGCTGGTGCATTGATTAAGCCAAAGGGCATAACCAAAAAATCATAGTGTCCACAATGACATCTGAATGCAGTCTTCTCAACATCCTGTTCTCTGACTCTTATCTAGTGATATCTTGTCCTCAAGTCAATCTTAGAGAAGTAACACGTGCCATGTAGCTCATCTATCAACTCATCGATGCGAGGAATGGGATACTTATTCTTAATTGTATTTTTGTTTAACATTCAGTAATCAATGCACATTATGAGTGTACCATATTTCTTCTTCACCAAAACAATTGATGAAGCGAAAGGAGACTTACTTGGCCTTATTTGTCCCATGGAAAGCAATTCTTTGATGGTTTTCTCAATCTCATCCTTCAAACGCTTTGGGTGTCAGTAAGGTGTAATCATGATGGGATTGGTGCCCTCCTCCAACTCAATGATGTACTCTATGCCTCTATCAAGAGGTCTACCATGAGGTATGTAACTGAATACCTTTGTGTGCTTCACTTTGAGCTCCTGACCATCTGGATGATAGGGTGTTTTGTGCTACTCCTCATACAAAGGCATCATCTTACACTCTGTCACCCACTCTACCATGTCATGTTTAATAAGCCTCTCCATTCTTCTAGGAGTGATTACCTTCAAGTTGTTGTCCTTAATGGATTTTAGTACATGATTAGTCTCATCAACCTTGAATTTCATTTCCATGTCTCTAAGGTTGAGTGTAAATTCTTCAATTGCATGAATGCCAAGGACCACATCAATGCCTTCCATATTAACCACATAAAAATATGCTTTAAACTCATAGTTATTGAGTTTCATAGGAAAATATGGAATCATTCTCTCACATTTGAGAGCGTAACCATCAACAAATTTTACCTTTATCCCTTCAAACTCTTGAGTTTGAATTTCACATTTTTCCACTAACTGTGAATCTATGAAGTTGTGAGTTGCACTTATGTCAAGCAAAGATATGACTCTTTGACCAGCCAAGAGTCCTTCCAACCTAAAGGAGCCTTCTCTTAGCATGCTTGACATATGAGCTTCCTGTAGCTCCATTTCTCCTTCGATTTCAACTTCAATTTCTGAATTTTCAGTCCTTGAATCCTCTTGATCAGCTTGCTGGTCTGATAAACTAGTCATGTTTTCACCCTCATAAAACCACTCCATATGCCTATTTTGACCCTTAGACTTAAGAGGACAATCGCGGTTTAGATCATAAGGACCCTTGCAATGAAAGCACAACTTCCTCCTACACAAATCATTGATTGTTTCCCTATCCAAAGGTGTTGCAAATTTTTTCTTTTGATCAACATTATTTGATTTCTTTGGATCTGATTTGTTGTTATTAGAGGATGAAGATGGTTTTGATTTGAACTTACTATGTGGAGCTATAAGTTTGATGCTATGAGATTTCCTCATAGCTTCTCACAAGGTAGGGGGATCAAAAGCCTTGATCCAACCCTTCATAGGATCATAAAGACCCTCTACAAATAGAATGACCGGCCTCTTCTCTGAAATACCTATAACAGTGATCGAGAGTTTTTGAAACTCACCAATGTATGATTCCAAACTACCCATTTATTTTAGTTGAGCTAGATCTTTGAAGTATAACTCTGGATCTCGTTTGTCAAAACGCTCAACTAATCTATTAGTGAACTCCTGGTATGTAGTAATATAGTCATGTTGCAAGGTAACCATCCTGTGGTGCCACTAGTCATGGGCTACCCCATCCAAATTTAAAGTTGAGAACTTAATGGCATCTTCTTCTACCATAGAATGTATGGTCAAGAAAGTATCTAACTTGCTAACCCAAGCTCTAGTTGTAACTCGATCACTACCATCAAAAGTAGAGAGTGTGAGCTTGTTGGTTGCATGTCTAAGATCATTGTTTTTGTTTCTTGGTCTCATGTTAGTCTTGTTCCTGTTGTGTTCTCTTTTCTAGGTCATAAACCTGTCAAAGTTAAGGTGATCCTTAACTCTCTGTGGTAAAGCATCCCACTCATCATGTAATGTCATAATGTTATCTCCAAAGATCACGTCACCTTCCTCCTCATCCCCATTGCCCTCTTTAGGTTCATTTCTAACAAAGGTAGGGCATGTAGGCCTGTCATAGGTATGTGCTAGATTCACTTTCATCCATGGGGCTACATCAATACTACCCTCCTCTTCCTGATTCTAATCTAGTTTTCTAGGAATAGTCATCTGTTGAACTGCTATAGAAATCTGTTGCAATACATTTGCTACCTGTTCTTGTCTAGCTACAAGAACCCTTAGAATGTATCTAGCTTCTCTGTCCTCATTGTTACCATGGTTTCTGGGTGGTTCAACCTCTTCCCTATCTCCCATAATTTCAAATGGTGTCTCTCGAGTTGTTGGTCTAAAGGTATCTCCTCAAATGGGTTTATGAATTCTAGGTCTCTTGCGTGAGTAATACTTGTTATATCCAACCTGATGAGGCCGCATATGTGATTCTAACCCTCCAGGATGGCAAGATCAGAGCTCTGATACCACTGTGATGAACCCTACTAGTTCAACTCTACCTGTGATGCTAAAAATGTACTATTTTTGTGTTTTCACTTGTTTTGATGAATTTTATGCAAAAAATAAGAAGTGCGCTAGGCAAGATATAGACAAAACTGAATAACAAGTAAATTAAGAGCAACTGCAATGCTAATATAAATCTGGAAATTGATACACATAAATTGCATACAATAGACATACCTGAAAGTCCTCAGATTAATTAAATAAAGATCAGTACATGCTAGGAAAAAAATGCTGAAACTGACAAAAAATAATGCCCACCTCCAGATGGTGATTTCTCCTAGACAAAAAATGGATCACAAGGCCTGAGGATGCTAGGCATCCAAGATGAAAGCAATAGGGAACCCAAAAAGAAGGCGTTTCAACCTTCTACTTCACACGCCTATGCTAGAGAAGCACACCTCCCAAGGAAGAAGTATGACCCTTTATTGATGCTAAAGAACTGAGGAAAGATGGTGTCCCAGATGAATAAGCCCTTTCCTTTATTGAAAAATAATAAATATTGAACATAAAATCTCTGATGAAGCACATATGGAATCCTGTATGAAGCCCTCTTAGAAGCAACAATTTAGCTTGTATCTCACAACCTCACAATCCCAAAACACTGAAGAAGTCTTGTTCTCCAATGGTGGAAACAATCTAAAACCCTTGTCTTAGGCACTGGTAATAAGAAGCCAAAAGCAATGTCAAATGATCAAAAGTAATTGAGGTCGGCTTGTTTTTGCCTCTTATAACCCCAAAATGGCACAAATCCCAAAAAGCACGACTTGTCATTTTAAATACATTTAAATGTATTTAAGTCACTTTATAAACTTTGCAATATATTTTATCACTTGGGCGTACCATTTATTTGACTAAAGTGATTTAACTCACTTTATAATATTTAAGTGGCTTTATTTTTATAAAGTCAAATTATAACTTTATAATATTCCCAAAAGTTAATTAAATAACTTTACCACTAAAATATTAATATCTTCCTCAAAACTCAGTATTTTGTTGTGCTGTCAGAAGCTGACAAACATTGAACTGCAAATGCCTACACTGAAACCAATACTGAACTGAAGGGGTGGAAATGACAATACTGACCAAAAACGGCCACTGAGACCCCCTATCCACACATATTAGCCTACGAAGGTTCAAGTAATAGGCTAGCCCATATGCTACTGAATTGACGAGAGTGGGGACATTACATTGACCCCCCCACCTCCTTATTACATCATTTTTCAAATGGTGTTCAATAGTTCATAAAAAACACAAGTAATAGTGGGACTCACCTTATGATGTTTTTTCAGTAGGATTGGCCTTATTGGACTTTATTCAAGGATAGGGAGAAACATTGCTACCCATGGAACAAATGATAAAGATAAACACTTCCATATAAGGTCATACAATAAATTGGGATAAGGACAAACACATCAATCTATCATTAGTTATGAGTAGGGAAACACTCTTTTGTTCACAACAATTATGATTGGGGATAACCACATCCAATCATAATTACTAACAAATGTGATTGCGAAAAACACATCCAATTATAAATACAAATAGAATATCATACAACATATAGAGTATGAAGACTAAGTCCTTGTTGTTGCGTATGCAATCATTGTTATAGATCACTGCCTCTTTGACCACTAATGATATGAGATGATCATTGTTGTCACTAAGGAATTGATCTTTGCTTTAGTCATTTTGACACAAATAGTTTTATCATTAATACAATTTTGCAGCTTTGTTGCTAGTGACTGATAAGAGGGCTATTTGTCTTCCAACCTCCTCTGTCTCCATCCTCCAATTGGTTTGCTACTTAGCAAATTTGGATTTGAGACTCAATTTTAGAATGACTTCCAATAGGATGGATGCCATGTATAAGTAATTGTGTGTCTAGTTATAATTGTGATAATTTTTAGTTCAATTAATTTTTGACAAATTTTTTAAATTTTTTTTGACATACTTTTGATAACATGACAATTAATGACTTGTGAAAATGAACCTTATTCTAAACAAAATAATATGAGTTGACTTTGACTTACTTTGTCAACATACAATATTTTCATTTGACTTTTACATTGATGTAAAATATCTATATAAGAACTAATAATGAGACGCTAAACCAACAATAACTATACAATAAATTATAATAACAACTTACCTTTATGAAACTATTACTGTAGACACCTAAAAATGTCCTGATCATACCACACATTAGGATTTTGATTATTAACACCATTTCTCTCCCAATTTACTTATTTCCATCTATTTAAATAAATAATGTCAAATTTTTAACTAAATTCACTATTTTCTCCTATTAATTAAATAATGTCAATTATTTGATTAATTCACCTTCACACTAATTTTCCTCTCTTTTGATTAAATAATACAAATTATTTAGTTAAATGTTATAATCCTCATTTTGATTAAATAAAATAAAAGATCTAATTTCCTCCGTTTGCACAATTAAATAATTTTTAAATTGTTTAATTAGTTAATTTCCTCCAATCATTCAAAGAATATTCTCATGGAATATTCCACCTTTTCAACTTCAAATATTTCCCTCCACATGGAAATTGTTGGATGTTGTGGTTGTGTTGCTGATATGTGGTTGTCATTGATGTCAACATTATTAGCATTAGTGCATTAGAAGCTGTATATGTCGAGGATATTGAGAAAATTGTAATAAAAAGAGTTATAGGTTGTCAATGGTGAAGTGAAGTTCAGTTTGTTAGTGAACTCAATACGTTGCTATTCAGAATTTGTGGACTAAAGAGTTTCTTGTTGAGTATATCTAGTTTATCCATGTCGAGTTTCAGAGATCCGCATGAAGATTTGATCGAGCTATGAAGATTTGTATTCTGACAATTTTTTTGTTTCTTTAGTTTGTGTTCCTGAATGAAGATCATGTGATTTTTGTTAGTTCAGTTGCTGCGGATACTTCTCTGGTGTTTCATGTTGTTTGTGGATATTTCTAGATCATGTTCTATTTGTGTTGCACACCCACATTGATCGTTGTGCTTACTTTTGATCAATATTTTCTCTTGAGTATTTATGTTTATATGTTCTTGGCGTGAGTGTTGAAGCGTGTTGGATCTTGAAGGTAATTAATTGGTAGTTTGTGTTTGGGGATGTTATTTTTGGTCTTCACTATGTTGTGGCCAACCTTGGTTGATTCACATGAAAAATATTTGTGGGTATTTGTTTGTATTCATTGTATTTCTTTTGTGGCTGACTTACTTAAAGCATTTGTGAGATATATGATGATTGTTTATTGAATTAGAGTGTACCGTCCTATGTGAATGTTGTTTTAGATCATTGAGGTGGAAAGGAGAGTGAAGTGTTCATGGCTTAGCTGAGTATGTCGGGCATTGAAGTAAGATGCTGTATTTTGTCCGGAGTTCAAAATCCCCAGTGGAGGTATGTATAAGGTAGATTTACCCTATGTACAGATTCCCCTTTTCCTTTCCACCTTAGAAGATGGAGGCTTAATTCCACCTAAGCCCATTGCTTGAATCACTTGCCAGGTACCCTATTACGGCGTCGGTGGAGGCGTTTTCTATTGGGGATGCCCACGCGGCGCGCAAACGTCCATGTGGTGTGCTTACATCCCCAACAGATTCCCACATCTAGAGCTTGCATAGGGTTTACACTTCCCATCGGGGGTTGATTTGTAACGTCCTCCTCATTCGACTGACCTAAATATGGTCGTTTTCTTCCTCATTCCTTCATATTCAATCCTTGAACTTGCATTTGGGGGTTGGAAGATCTCTTCACCACTTCTGGACTTCATACACAAGCTTCACAATCTCTCTCCAAACACTTTACACTTCATAGCAGCAACATCAACACACCACCATGTCAATAGAGCAAGTGTGGAACAAAACACCACTGCAGCAGAGGCTTGAGTTCCTCTCATTTTCTCCCCCATTAGCCTTGAGTTCTCTTGGTGGAGGTGGTAAGCTTTCACTCCTCTCCTCTATTACTTGGTTGAGTAGCATAACACTATTTTGTAGTGCTTTAGTGCTCTTTATTCCATTTCTACTTTTCTATCTGGCTATCTGTGGAGATGGGAACACCAAAACGGGGTCTAACTAAGGCAGGCCCCTATACAACCCCAACATTCTCTCCCTCTTGTGTACATGTATTGAAGACACTCATGGATTGGAAGCTTCATCACTTGCACGTTTGTATGTATCTCCTCCCTTTCTTCTCCTTATCTTTGCCAATTCTACTACTTTATTGCATTTTGTCCTTTTCCTACATTCTGTCAGTTCTTAGTAATCCATTTGCTAGTAGTCACTTAGTCATTTTCTGTGATAAACTCGGTCTATGGTCCGTACGAGATGCCAGTGCACTGCACTGACGTCCTTTGGTCGAGAGCTTGTTAGTTTGTCTAGAGAACCTCCATGATATGCTCTTTCAGATTCTAGAATCCTCACCTCTGTTCCATTGAATTAATATAGGGAAGTTCACCCTATGAGGCTCTCTGAGTGAAGAGAACTCATGAATAGTGAACACCTATATCACAGGATATAATCATAACCTTTTTGTAAGACAATGTGTCTTCCTTTGTAATTGAGCAATGAGCTCTAGGCAGTGTGCCTGAATGCATGTGCATTCCCCATTCATATTTCCTTATTCTTTTAACATGGTATAATCTTGTGGACTGACCTCCACCGTGGTTTTTCCCCTAATAGAGTTTCCACATAAAAATCTTGGTGTTGTGTGTTTTTCTAATGTGTTGTTCATTCAGGCTTTCATGGTTATTGATCTAATCTATGAATAAGGTTAATAAAGTTGAATGAGTTTAAAATTCTGTGACAACTGATTCAACCCTACCTCTCAGTTGTCTATCCTTGTGTTGCCAACAATTGGTATCAGAGCATGTTCCTTGGAAGAAGTTTAACAACTTGAGGTGATCCGGGATGGCGACTTATAAGAAGGATAGTCCTAGATTTGATGGAAAAAATTACTCTTTGTGGAAGACTCGAATGGAGTGCCATTTGAGATGCATTGGTGAACCCTACTGGAGCATTACAAGTAATAGGTATGTTATTCCACCAAATGGTACTTATTCTGAGTATAATATTAGGGCTAAGGAAGTGTTGTTGAGTGCTTTGATTGA
>VDFB02337137.1:0-12383 GCA_007258455.2 Sequoia sempervirens
AAATATTATGCTCATATCCCAAATAAAAAATATATCTCCCATCCAAAATCTAATCTCAAAATGTTAAATTCAAATCCAAACATTTTGACCCTAACATTAACTCCATATGGCTCCCCATATCTCAAAACTTGAAGTCCAAAAATCCACACCCCTATCCAAAATCCAATCTTAAATACTAAATCCAAATCCCAATATCTCATTCCTAAATCTAAAAATAAGAAATATGTTTGGATCCCTAAATCTCAAAATTCAAATGCCTCAAAAAGTCCCAAATCCCATATACTAAAAACCCATAATCTAACATCAAAAGTCTAAAATTATGTAATCAGACATTCAAAGTCTCAAAATCAATCATCCGATCTAAAGCAAATCTAATTATAGAATGTGATATGGTGTGTGAAATTGTTGGTTTTTCTTCCCCTTGGTCCCATGACATTTACTCATACCTTCACAATCGCCTCCTTTCATCCACCTCTTTTATACAACAAAATCTATCGCTCAATGTATCTCTACAATCATACCCCTTTAATCCAAGATTTTGCATAACCACCATACATGATTCATCCAATCCACCACCAATCATATTTTCCTTGGTATAATCCTCTAACATGGGGGTTACAATGATAACATGGTTAAGACATTTACATTTAGGATGAGCCAACTTAGCAATCAACGAAGTCCACAACAACGCCCATAAAGGGCATTGCAATATTAGGGTCCACAAGAAGTTCTTAGAATAGGATATTATTCATTCACCATAGAAAATGATGGTCAAGAGCTTGAAGACCTAATATACATTATAAATCTCAAGCATTTTTAAGAAGAAAAATAGAAAAAGAAAAAAAAAAGAAAAAAAAGATAAAAAGTAAGAGAAAAAAGGAAACATAAAAAAATAGAAAGTATAAAATTTAAAAAAATTTGAAAATTTCTAAAAAATAAAAAATCAATGAAGTATTAATAATTTTTTCTAATGGTGAAAACCATTCTTATGGAACCTTGGACAAGTACCATGATGAAAACTTGCTCACTAGTGCCATGTATAAATCAACTACCCATATGTTGCCTACACTTGGAGGTAAGCTTCTTCCATCCACTTATCCCATCCATTTGTAGTTACTAAGCTCACCATCCATCTCATTGTTGCAAGTATAAGTAGATTGGTGTTGCCATTCATGTCAACAAGCTTGTGTTGTCATCGGTGTCAGTTGCATAAGGAGGAAGAAGCTCATTATTGGGGGAGATTGTTGTGAGAGTATGTTGGTGTTATCTATGCTTTGATTAGTTGCATTATGTTGTCATTAGTAAGCTACTAGTGTCAACCTCTAGTGTTGCTTTGATAAGCTTCTGTATATGGTTAAGGAAGTATTGAAGATGATAAGGATGTGTCTCTGATGCTTGGTTTCCAAGTGCTTTTGAGAAAATTTGATAAAAAGAGGAAACGGTGTGTTGGAGTGTTGTTCTTGGTTGCAGAGTAGTGTTTTGGTGTTGCTTCACATTTATTCTAGGTTGAATATTTTCCTGTGCATTTCAGATATGTTTATCAAAAGTGTTTAGAGGAGTAGTATTCAAGATTTGGTGTGTTGGATCATTGTGCAAAAGAAGTTGTGTTCACCAATGTGCGAACATTGTATTGTAGAGGTGTCTAGGAGAAATGATTTTGCGCCGTGTTTCTCCACAGTTTGGTTTCAGGTCTTGCAGATCTGAAGAAGTGTTGAGAATGTTGGCATCTTTCTTTAATCGAGGTTGCTTGAGGTTTAGTGCTTCAGAAGTCAGTTTCTTAAGTTACAGTGTGTGGAAAAGTTGTTTGAATGTACTCGATGTGTACATTTCTTAGGTGAAAATTGTTGCAAAGGAGATTGTTGGATTTAGGGTGTTTATGGAATATTCAAGGTTATGTTTAGGTGACATTTGTTGTCAGTGAGTTGTTGTTGGATCAAAGGAAGCATGTACTTAAAATTTTAATGGTGTTTACATAGGTAATGACCAACCTTGGTGTTTACACTAATTGCAGTGGATATTTATTGTTTGTAGAAGCATGTAGTAGCGCAGTATTATAGTTTTGGGTCCTAGATAAGGAGTGTGGTCTTCTTTCACTTCTATCTACCACAAAAGTGTTTTGGTGCCGACCTAATTTGAATTTGAACAATTGAGGTGCATAGTCGACCTTGGAGAATGTTTTCAAGGTTGAGGATGATATAAATATGAGATGAGTTGTTGAGGGATGTGAAGATAGTCAAGTAAGATGGGAATGATGTGAAGTGCAGAGTACTAGAGTGCAAATTTGAGAAGTGCAGGGCGAGCTTTCATGTGTTAGATTGCTAGATGCAGTGAGTAGAAGGTGTCTACAATTCTTTAGTTATGCTGTGAAGGTGTTGGTAATATTGTGGTGGATTTCTCTGTTGCATTGAGATGGATTTCTCTGTGTAACATTCTTCTCTATCTTATTTCTATTCTAGCAGT
The DNA here is from genome assembly GCA_007258455.2 of Sequoia sempervirens. NCBI lineage: Eukaryota > Viridiplantae > Streptophyta > Pinopsida > Cupressales > Cupressaceae > Sequoia > Sequoia sempervirens. The sequence goes on from VDFB02337137.1 coordinate 2,461, forward strand.
GAGCCTTTCTTCTTTGGGCAGTGAGCCCTCCGATAGTGAGCCCTATTGTATTTGGTGTTGATATTACCTTATATTGTGAGCTAATCCTCATTGTGGTTTTTCCCATCTTGGGTTTTCCATATAAATTTGGTGTTCTCTTGTGCATGGTGTTGATTTGTTTTAGTTTTTGTTATTTTCTTTTCATGCTAAATCATTATAATAGATTAAGGGTTATTTATCTTAATGTGGATCTGAATGTGTATGAGGGTATTGAAGTCTTAAGGTACAACTAATTCACCCTACCTCTCATTTGTCGGGTGCATTCAACAATTGGTATCAGAGCAAGGTTCCTTGAGAAAGCTTAACCGATTGAGGGAGATCTAGGATGACACACAAGAAAGAGATCCTTGTGTTCGATGGAACAAATTATGCATTCTAGAAGACAAGGATGGAATGCTATCTAGTTTATCTTGGATTCGATGTCTAGAAGTCTGTTAAAAATGGATTTACTAAACCTACAAATGGTCCAAGTATTGTTGATGAGATCAAATCTTATGAAAGCAATGGTAAAGCAAGGTATGCTCTCTTAAATAGTCTTACTAATTATAAATTAGTGAAAGTGATGAGTTTGTAAACTACTAAAGCAATTTGGAAAAAGTTCGAAAGCATTTATGAAGGAGATGATAAGGTCAAAGAAGCTAAGATGCAGAATTTGAAGATCATGTTTGAGAACCTACATATGTCTGAAGATGAAAATGTTACGAGCTATATGCAGAGGGTAGATGAATTTGTCAGCTCCATCAAAGGTCTTGGTGGAAAACTCAAAGAACCAGAAGTGGTAAAGAAAATTCTTAGAACTCTTCCTAAATCTTACAGTCATAAAGTATCTGCTATTGAAGAATTTACAAATTTGAATCAATATACCAAATATTAGTTGTATGGCTCTTTAATTTCTTTTGAAATGAGAGAATTTGGTACAAATAGTGGTGCAAATATTGAGACTGCTTTTAATGGTGGGAAATCAAAGGAGATCAAGGAATCAAATCAAGAGGATCTTGATGATATAAAAGCTAACTTTGTAAGGAGAATGAATAAGGGTATTGGTAAGTACAATGGTAAGATACCTTTCAAATGTTTTAGATGTGGAAAGATAGGTCACTATGGTTCAAGATATCCAAACAAAACTTTGAATAATAAAAATAAGGAGAACAAAGGTAAGATGATCAAGAAAATTTACTATGTTAGAGAAGATGCAAGTATTTTTGATGATGAATATGATTATGGAGATGATGATGATGAATGCTTGTTCATGGCTTTAAAAGATGATTTTTTTCTACTAAATCTAAAAGATGTGTGAAGAATAGCTCTCCAGAGACAAAAGATAAGACCGAAGGTACTTTGGTATTTGCTTTTCATGCTAGACAGGAGAAGAACTACTGGATCATTGAAAATGGATGCTCTAATCATATGACTAGTGAAAAGAGTAAGTTTGTTAAACTTAAAAAATATCGAGGATGTGTTAGATTTGGTGATGATGCATCTATTAAGATATGTGGAAAAGGTTTTATCATTTTTGATGGCAAGCATAATATTGATGTTGTTTACTATGTTAAGGGTTTAAGGCATAACCTCTTGAGTGTTGGAAAAATGTGTAGAAAAGGATACAATATTATGTTTTAGGATGATGGATGTGAGATCAGAAAAGGATCCAAAACTGTGGTTGCTGCTGGAAGAAGGATAGATATAAATTTTTATTAGCTTAAGGGTGCTAATGGTCATTGCTTTATGACTTAGATTAATGAAAGATGGCTATGGTATAGGATAATGTGTCACATCAATTTTGATAACTTAGTAAGAATCATTTCAGTTCAAGCTGTAAGAGATCTACCAAAGATTACAAAGCCTATTAATGCTATCTATAAAGAATGTCAAATTGGAAAGCAAGCAAAAAGAAGCTTCAAAGTCAAAGAACAATATACTACCAGACTACTAGAATTGGTGCATATAGTTCTTTGTGGTCCTACAAGAGTAAGAAGTGTTCAAGGTGATAGGTATTTCATGCTACTAATTGATGATTATTTTAGAATGACATGGTTTACTTTTCTTAAAAAAATTAGAAGCTCTAGACACGTCTAAAGCATTCAAAGTTATGATTGAGAATGAAATGGATATGAAAATCAAATGTTTGAGATCTGGCAGAGGTGGAGAGTTCACCTCCAATGAGTTTAACATCTTTTCTAAGAATCATGGCATAAAGAGGCACTTGTCTGTCCCTAGGACTCCTCAATAAAATGGAGTAGTTGAAAGAAAGAATAGGATTGTTCAAGAAGCTGCAAGAACAATGATGAAAGAGGCAAATCTATTGGAATTCTACTGGAGAGAAGCAATTCATACTACTGTTTATATACTTAATAGAGTTCAAGCAAGAAAAATAGTACAAAGACTCCCTATGAGCTATGGTATGGAAGGATTCCTACTATCAAGTACTTTAGAGTGTTTGGAAGCAAATGTTATATCAGAAGAGATGGAGATAACTTAGGAAAGTTTGATGCAAAGTCTAATGAAGGTATCTTCCTTGGATATTCTACTAGAACTTACCAATGCTACAATAAGAGATTGAGAAATATTTTTGAGAGTGCAAGTGTCAAGGTTGATGAAGATTTATAGAAGAATTCAATGATGATAGATGGATATGAATCAGATGAGTCTTCTTGTAGAGAAGAAGAAAAAGAAAGAGAAGTACAAATTGAAGAGGAAGAAGCTTTGAAAAATACTCCTAAAAATCTTAAGTATTTACAAAAATCATTCTGAAGATCAAATCATTGGAGATAAGAAAAAAGGTGTACTAAAAAGAAGGAAAGCTACTAAAGAATAGGTAAATCTATGTTTGCTTTATGAAGTTGTATCGAAAATAGTGATTGAGGCGTGCAAGGCTGAATATTGGATCAAGGCTATGAAATAAGAACTGTTGCAAATTGAGAAGAATCAGACTTGGGAACTTGTCCGAAGACCAACAAAAAAAATGTGATTGGAACTAAGTGGGTATTCAAAAAAAAACTAAATGAGAATGGAGTAGTAAGGAACAAGGAAAGCCTTGTGTGTAAAGGCTACTCATAAGTTGAAGGAATAGATTTTGAGGATACATTTTATCTGGTGGCGAGAATGGAAGCTATCAAGATGCTTTTGGCTTTTGCAACACATAAGGATTTCAAAGTCTATCAAATGGATGCAAATTTTTATTTCTTGAATGGAGAATTGGAAGAAGAGGTATACATAGAACAACCGAAAGGATTTCAGTTATCAAACAAAATGGATATGGTTTACAGATTGAAGAAGGCATTATGTGGATTAAATCAATCTCCTAGAGCTTTGTATGCAAGGTTGGATAATTATTTGATACAACAAGGATTCAATAAAAGTACCCTAGATAGCAATCTTTACTTTAAAGTTGAAAAAGATCAAATCTTGATTATAGTTGTATATATTGATGACATAATATTTGGAGGCAATGAAGATATGTGCAAGAATTTTGTAGAAGAAATGTAGAAAGAGTTTAAAATGTCTATGTTTGGGGAGATGAATTTCTTCCTTGGATTACAAATAAATCAGACAGATAAAGGTATTTTCATTTCACAATCAAATTATGTCAAAGAAATGTTGAAGAAGTTTCAAATGAAATATTCTAAACCATTGTGTACTCCCATGGTTACTGGTTGTACAAGTTGAGCAAGAATGAATCTCCTAAGGCTGATCAGAGCAAGTATAGATCAATGATTGGCGAACTGCTATATCTAACTGCTACTAGACTGGATATCATGCATGCAGTTTTTCTTGTGGCTAGATTTCAAGATCTTAGAGAGTCACATGTTGAAGCAATGAAGAGGATATTCAAATACTTGAAAGGAGCTCTAGAACATGGCTTATGATATCCAAAGGATACTAATTTTACCTTGAGTTCTTACACAAATGCAGATTGGGATGGTTGTGTAGATGACAAGAAAAGTACAAGTGGTGGTGCATTCTTTCTTGGATGCAAATTGGTGTCATGGCTAAGCAAGAAACAAGATTCAATGTACATTGCAACAACATCTTGTTGTACACAAGTGTTGTGGATGAGGCAAACATTGAACGATATCATAGTAGTGTATAGTGAACCAATTTCTATCTTCTGTGATAACACAAGTGCTATCAATACTTCAAAGAATTTGGTAATGCATTCAAGGACAAAACATATTTTAATCCAGTATCACTTTCTGAGAGAGAAGATTGTAGAGAATGAAGTTAAGATTGAATATGTGCCTACAAAGGATCAGTTGCTGATATATTCACTAAGGCTCTTACTAAGGATACATTTGGGTATCTCCGAGATAAGTTGGGGGTCATTGCTCCTCTTTCTTTGAACTAGATGCACAAGGAGATGCATCAGTTCAGTAGATTTCAAGATTCATTCTTTTGTTTGGATTGATGTTGGAGGATACCTTTCAGGGGAGTAGGTAGTGACATTGTTGGTTGTTGCAATTAAGGGAAGTAAGTTTTGTCATTGTGCAATGGTTGCTGATTGGTGCAGTATGGTGTGTGCTCCTAAGGGGGAGTATGCAGATCAATAAGGAATAGAAGTTGCAGAACAATTGTAAGGGGGAGTATGTTTGATGTCAAAGGAGAAACTCAAGTAATATAAATCCTTTTTCCTTTGCAATTGATGTCAAATGAGGGGAGAGAGACATGTGAAAAAGAAGACAATTAAGGGAGAGAGAGAATCATGTGAAAATGTTCAGTTGTCAAAGGGGGAGAGAAAAATATAGTTGAATAAGGGAGAATGAGTAATGAGAAAAGAGAAAAGAAAATAGGTATGGAGAAGAGATGTTGTGTCTTTGATGGTATTTTTTCACATCATGTGTTTCCATCAATGACAAAGGGGGAGATTGTTGCAAGTATGAGCAGATTGGTGTTGTCACTGATGTCAACAATCTTGTGTCGTCATCAGTGTCAACTACATAAGGAGGAAGAAGATAATTATTGGGGGAGATTGTTGTGAGAGTATGTTGGTGTTATCTATGCTTTGATTAGTTGCATTATGTTGTCATTAGTAAGCTATTGGTGTCAACCTCTAGTGTTTCTTTGATAAACTTCTATCTATGGTTAAGGAAGTATTGAAGATGATAAGGATGTGTTTCTGATGCTTGGTTTCCAAGTGCTTTTGAGAAAAAATTATAAAAAGAGGAAATAGTGTGTTGGAGTGTTGTTCTTGGTTGTAGAGTAGTGTTTTGGTGTTGCTCCACATTTCTTCTAGGTTGAAGATCTTCCTATGCATTTTAAATATGTTGATCAAAGGTGTTTAAAGGTATAGTATTCAAGATTTGGTGTGCTAGATCGTTGTGCATAAGAAGTTGTGTTCACCAGTGTGCAAATAGAGTATTGAAGAGGTGCTTGGGAGAAATGCTTTTTCTCTTCATTTCTCCGCAGTTTGGTTTTAGGTCTTGTGGATTTGAAGAAGTGTTGAAAGTGTTGGTATCTTTCTTCAGTCGAGGTTGCTTGAGGTTTAGTGCTTCAGAAGTCAGTTTCTTAAGTTATAGTGTATGGAAAAGTTGTTTGAATGTACTGGGTGTGTACATTTATTAGGTGAAATTTGTTACGAAGGAGTTTGTTGGATTTCAAGTTGTTTATGGAATATTCCAAGTTATGTTTAAGTGACATTTGTTGTTTGTAAGTTGTTGTTGGATAAAAGGATTAAAAGTTTAATGATGTTTACATGGGTAATGACCGACCTTGGTGTTTACACTAATTGTGGTGGATATTTATTGTTTGTAGAAGCATGTGGTAGTGTGGTATTATAATTTTGGGTCCTATATAAGAAGTAGTTTCTGCTTTCACTCTATCCACCATAGAAGTGTTTTGGTGCCGACCTAATTTGAATTTGCACAATTGAGGTGCATAGTCGACCTTGGAGAATGTTTTTCAAGGTTGAGGATGGTATAAATATGAGTTGAGTTGTTGAGGGATACAAAGATAGTCAAGTAAGATGGGAATGATGCAAAGTGAAAAGTATTAGAGTGTGAATTTGAGAAGTGCATTGCAAGCTTTCATGTGTTAGATTGTTGGATGTAGTGAGTAGAAGACGTCTACAATTCTTTAGTTATGCTGTGAAGGTGTTGGTAATATTGTGGTGGATTTCTCTGTTGCATTCAGATGAATTTCTCTATGTAACATTCTTCTCTATCTTCTTTCTATTCTAGCAGTGAGCCCTCTAACAATGAGCCCTATTGCATTTGGTGTTGATATTACTTTATATTCTAAGATAATCCTCACTATGGTTTTTCCCTTCTTGGGTTTTCCACATAAATCTGGTGTTTCTTTGTGTATGGTGTTGCTTTGGTTCTATTTCTATTATTTTCTTTCATGATAAATCATTCTAACAGATTAAGGATTACTTGAATTAATGTGGATCTAAATATTGTGAGGGTTTTGAAGTTTTAAGGTACAACTAATTCAACCCCCCCTTCTCAGTTGTCTTGTGCATTCAATAGAATCTATTAGACTATATGCATTATTATGTTTCAAATACAAAATTCCTATAAATCTAGTGGAGCTTGAATAAAATTTAACGATTTTTCTTTCCATAAACACAATGTTCACAAAAGTCAAAATCTAAGGAAAACCAACTAACCCCTCTACCAAATTATTAGATTTCAAGGTCTTAAGACATTTCTCACAATGTGACCCATCAATCTATACCACAACACATTCTTCTCAACAAGAAGCTTATGAATCCTAAATTAGGATCCTTAGAACTATTACACTCAAAGGAGTAGTAACATCAAGAAAAAATAAATTTCTAGAATGGAATCCATTAGATAACACCATGGATCCACAAAATCTAGCATAATTACTTGTTAGATTTCATTTTCAAACCTACATAATTTATGTTTTAACTACAAAATATATATTTTTTCAAAAAATGGATGCGTAGAATGCCAAAAAGGGACTTGGTCCTCCCATTTCCACATATGAGCTTGAATTTTCCATGATTATTTATCTTGAGAGACATTTTGTCCCCCACTAAAAATTTCCACCATCACAACTCTCCTACTCAGAAAAATACTCAATGGGGATTCATGTGGAAAGAGTATCTAGAGTCAACCATTCATTAGTTCTCACATGCATGTATAGAAATGACAACACCAAAAATATCTCCGATGTCTTCATTTGAAGCCTTCAAATTTGAATCATCTGCAAACTCTTTTTAACAATTTTTCTCTTTATAACCCTTCTTAATTTGACCATATTTTGATAGTAACACTATTTATACTAGGATAATTAGATTTTGCATTATTCTTATATCTATTCTCCTTATTTTCTTTATTTCCTTTTTCCTTTGAATGACCTTTACCAACCAAAGCATCCTTAAAGGACTAAATTTTTCTACCTCATTTGTTTTGAGATAAGGAAGCAAACATTTATGTTTTAAGTTGGAGATGATACTACTAATCATCATGAGAAGATTCTCCCATAAATCTAGAACAATACACAATATGATAACATACTGATCTTCTTCTATATTTACATCAATACAAGTTAATTGGCTCACCATAATGTTAAAGGAATTCAAGTACTCTATTATCAAATGACATACTAAATGAATATATTTTAAAGATAAATTTTTATAATAAGGGGCTTTGTCAAACACAAGTTTCCTAACCTTTTCTATAGGTTCTTTGTGGGAAATTCTCTCAATACAACTAGGAGTAGTGAATTAGAAAGGTAAAAACAAACCAAAATTTGTGGATTTTTATCAATCATTGCCTAGTCATTTGTAAACATGTCGAAGGGTTTCTAAGAAAAATTGTAACCCTAAAATCTCTATATCAACAAGGAGATCTATCTTGAGCTTCCAAAGCTCAAAGCTATTATTATTGAACTTTTCAATCTCAATTCTAGATATGCTAGCAATTCTCTATACTTTAAAAATAAGTTCACCTACGAGAACCTCCAATTCAAACAAGGATTGATATAAAAACCTCTCCTCCCACAAACATAAAACTATACTCTAGTTTAGATAAATAATGAAAGAAAAATAGACTAGATCCATGCACTAATCCAATGAGAGAAATAATGCACGTAAAAAAAATCTATACAGATTTTAACATAGTAGAAGGTTAAAGAACACATGTTATACATTAGGTAAACCCTTACAATAAAAATATAGAAACATAAGCACACTCAATGTAATAATCATAACAAGAAGGCTATAATATAATGGTGAGTTTAGTGCTTCTAATGAAGGTTTTCAAATTTGAATGTAGAGCCAATCCAAAAATGTTTATTGTTAACTCATGTTAATTTTAGGACTTGGTATCCTTTGGTTAAGAAATAAGGTCTTCATTTTTTATATTTTGTGTCTTGGACTCTTATGATATTCACCTTTTGTCAACAATTTCATGTTTCTCATGGTCAATAATCCTAAAATTTTCTAATTGTAATCAGATCTTTTGGAGCCACCAAGATGTCCTTTGTTGAAGGTTCCTAGTTCATTAAGAACCTTCTATTATCATTTCTGAGATTTTCCCAAGTATGAGGAACCTAAGGAACCATCAACGTGTTCTTTGTTCCCAATGAACCCCTAACACACAAAGGTGCAAAGGAAGACAAGTAAAGTGCCAAATTTTTCATTAGTTCCTGAAACCATGGGAACCTCTAATGGTTCTTGGTTCTTGGAGAATCCTTGAAAAATGAATAACAAAGGTCTCGAGAAAAGAAGACAAGAAGTATTCAGAGGTTCCATAGGAACTGAGAACTATTGGTTCCTAGTTCCCATGGAACCCCCAATGAAGTGAACAAGGAGTAAAGATTTAGTTTTGGAGCTTCCCATGGTTCTCGGAATCATGGAAACCTTTGAAAAGTTCCCAATTTAAGTCTTGATAGAAAAAGGTGATGGCATAAGGAAGCAAAAGGTGTCATATCTTCCATTGGTTCCTGAAATCATGAGAAACTTTGATAGTTCCTAGTTGTATGTGAACCCATGATAAAGAAAGGAGACAAAGCATAAGGAGAGGATAAGAAAGGCTGGAGGTTCCTAGTTAGATGGAACACTAACAAGATAGATTTAGGAGGAAAAAATAAAATAACAAAGAAGTGTTCATCAATAATTTCATCAATTCTAGGAACCATAGGATCCCTTGATAGGTTTTGGTTCCTAGTGGGGACATTTTATTTGAAGAAGGGTGTGAAGAGCTAAGGCATGAGAGTTGTTAAGAAACTAAGATGTGATAGGTCGAATGTGAGCGTTAGAAAATGAGCAGCAAGTAAAAAAGTGCAAATAAACACCAAAACAACCTACACCTCAAGATTAGCCTAAGTTGGAAACAACACAAGATAAAAGCAACAAATGGAACCTTATACCTTGTCTTGAATCAATCCTTTGGTTGGCCCTTTGATCTTTGATGTGTATGCTCCTTGATGGCAAGTAGATGCAAGATGTGAAGATGGATGGAAATGGATGAAAGCATGAAAATGGCTAAGTGTAGATTGAAAAATAAAATTGCAAGAGTTTAGCTAGCAAAATGATCTCCCCCAAAATGAGAGAAAAGAGGGGGTATTTATAGGAATTTTGAGAATTCCTAGAAGAGATGGACGGTCAAGATTGAGCTACCAAATATCAAGATGTAGGGCTAAGGTGAGTTGAGAACTCACAAGCCCTCACATCTTGACATGTGGCATGTGATATAGCCCTAAAAGATGAGGTGGACATGAAGTGTAAGAGAAGTACATGACATGGATGTACTTCAAAGGACCATAGGGATTTGGTCAAGATATCCTCATAAAGGATGTCCTTGTCCCATGTGGGTGAGAGGACATGTGAGGAATTAAAAATTCCTCAAATATCCTTATGGGGAGAGGGGAAATAATTTTAAATTCCAAAGGGTGCATTGGGGGATTAAATGTAAATT
>VDFB02337139.1:0-19026 GCA_007258455.2 Sequoia sempervirens
TAGAATTTTAAATCAGTTTTCATCTTGATTGAATTAGAGCGCCACCAGTTCTCTTTTTCCTGTATTCTCCATCTGGAATAAGTCACCCCTTAAAGGCTTGACTTCCTCCCCCCATTTTGCATCCAATAATACTCAATATTATAATCCGACTTTTTGGTTAACAACAAGCTCTCCCTATTGAACCATTCCACATACCATTTTTATTTTAAGCATAACATTATTGAATTTTTCCCCTAGGCATGCTATCTCCTCTCTCCCTCCTTCATGTGGTTCTTGGAGATAGTTTTCTTATGCAAAACTTACCTAAAATAGTTATTGATTCCTTCCCCTCATATCACCTCACTTCCTCCTAAAGTTTTCACGATAGCTAAGCAAGAAATTGTTAAAGAATAGTTAGAGACAGTTAACAAATGGTTTCCACCCCTGGTTTGCATAAAGAAAGGTAAGATACAATATGTGCAACACAAGTTACACATTCCTTAGAAAATGTCATCTTGGTAGAACCCGCAGCCTATTATGGCTTTCAAAACATTCGTATTCTTGATAAAGTTCGTGCCACCTTCAATATCTTCGACTCGTGACTATTATACAATTTCTTATTCACATTTAAATAAAACATTTATCTTCATATTTTCCGCCTTAAGAAATATGTTCTCCTCATTGATTGAGTCGAGCAACACACATTAAAATGAGCACCAAATTGACGATGATGATTATCACGTCATTATGTTGACATAATTGATGTAATAAATTTGAACTTCAACGATAAGCAATATGATACAACGTTCGACTTGCCATCAATTATTGATAGCTATCCACTAATAGCGTATATAATACCATACTTTATAAGTATACAAATTTACACATGTATGCTATTTTCTTACGTAGAACACTTATGCATATATATTTATATATCTATTCATATGTTTTCGATAAACTCATATTTATATTCATGTATATTTACTTGTATTTATTAAAACAAAGTATATATTAGACTTCAAATTGCCACATCCCAACATAACGAATAGAATGTGACTCAACTTCTTCAGGTTGACTTACCTCCAAACATGCAATGACATCCCTAAACACTTTTCGGTTTATGAGATTAAATATTTGACCGACACTAAGCTTAGATGGCATTGTTAGAGGATTCATTACTTTACCCTTCTCCCAGGTGACACTCCCCCTCTTTCTCCCTAGAGGTGTTTGGATCGCTCCTGCAATCTCACTCAAGAAAAGAAACAGGTAGTTAGCCTAGAATCATTACATCATGTTCATTTCATTGCATTTTCATTAATCATTTGCTTTAAATAAATAGACTCATCTCATAGCATCTCATCATATTCATATCATCAAATAGCCATCAACATTTCAATTGAATGCAGTAACATAACATTGCACAAATCCATCATTATCTATATCTTTAAAGGTTTCATAATCTCATGATTCATCATAATAATTACCATAACGTGAAAAGTAATTTAGGAATCTAGGGTGGGGTGTAACAAAGAAGATCCTACCCTTATACTATAACAAACCATCAACTAACTAATGCCTCTCATCATGCAAAGTACCCTCAACTAAGCTGGTAGCAAATTGATTTTTGGCATACTCTAAAACAATCTGCTCTTTCCAATCAGCAGTGATCCTAATCAAAGAGCTCAAGTGTGGCCTTCTAGACAAGGCATCAGCCACAATGTTGTTCTACTTCTTCCCTTTGACATACTCCATATCAAAATTGTAAGCTTGGAGCTTCCTCACCCACTTTTGTTGCCTCTCATTCAGGTCTTTCTAATGCATGAAATGTTTAAGACTGTTATGATCAGTCTTAACCACGAATTTTCTCCCAACCAAGTACTATCTGAACTTGGCCAACGCATGCTGATTGCAAGCATCTCCTTGTCATAGATTAAGTCCACTCAACACCCCTCAATTTTCTGCTCTCAAAGACAACAGGATGTTTTTATTGCATTAGGATAGCCCCAACTCCTTCCCCTGAAGCATCACACTGCAACTCAAATGGTTTGGAGAAGTTGGGTATGGCCAACACAAGACATGAACTCATGAGCTGCTTGAATCTATCAAATACCACTTGTGCTTTTTCTGACCATGCAAATGCCCCCTTTTTGGTGAGATCAGTAAGAGGGGCAGCCATCTGAGAATGTCCCTTCATGAACCTCCTATAAAAGCCACAAAGTCCCAAAAAACCCTTCAAATGTGATAGGTTCTCTGGAGGAGGCGAATCCAAGATAGCCTTAATCTTCTCTAGGTCAACACTAACTCCCTTAGAGCTGATCACATGCCCAAGGTAAAGCAACTCTGTGATTCCAAATTCACATTTGGACTCCTTAGCAAACCATGACTCAGATTCCAAGATGCTAAGCACTTCCTCCAAGTGCTTGAGATGCTCTTCCAATGACTTACTAAAGATGAGGATGTCATCGAAGAAGATAAGCACAAACTTCCTCATCTTCTTCTAAAATATCCTATTCATACAAGACTAGAAGGTAGCTGGTGCATTAGTCAACCCAAAGGGCATGACTAGAAACTCGAAATGCCTAAAATGGCATCTGAAAGCAATCTTCTCTATAGCCAATTCCCTCATCCTGATATGATGGTAGCCCAATCTAAGATCAATCTTGGAAAAGTACACAGCTCCATGTAGCTCATCAATGAGCTCATCAATTTTGGGAATGGGATACCGGTTTTTTATTGTCTTTTGATTCAAGGCACGATAATCTATGCACATGTGCATAGTGCCATCCTTCTTCTTGACCAAAACAACTACAAAAGAAAAGAGACTCTTGCTTGGGTGAATGTGACCCATGTCTAAGAGTTCTTTGATAGCCTTCTCTATCTCGTCTTTTTGCTTCTTCGGATACCGGTATGGGGTAGTAATGATGGGTTTGGCTCCCTCTTCAAGCTCTATGACATGCTCAATCCCCCTTTCAGGAGGTCTCCCAGGAGGTATACTACCAAATACCTTACTCTTCTAGGTGATCAAAGACTAAATCTCTAGATGGTAGTGTCTCTTATCTTCAATAGGATCGGATGGCAAGATTAAACACTCTATTGCCCATTCAACTTGGCCATGATGAATCAACCTTTCCATCCTCTTAAACGACACAATATGAGGCCCTCCATTTCACATCCCTCTCAATACCACCTTATTTCCATCAAATGAAAACTTCAACTCCATAGTTTGCAAATTCAAAGTGATCTCTCCTAGAGATTGCAATCACTAAATGCCAAGCACTACATCAGTATCTCCAATGCCAACCACATAGAAGTCATCCTTGACTTCGTAGTTACCCAACTACATAGACATATTGGAGATCTTTCGGTTGCAAGACATAGTAAAACCGTCAGCCTCCATTACCTAAAACCTTCAAACTCTTCCATTTTAAGGCCTCTCTTTGCAACCACCCCTTTGTCAATGAAATTATGTGTTGCTTCAGTGTCAATTGGAGCAACGATTCGCTGCCCTCCAAGCACTCCATGGACCCTGAAAGACTCATTTTTCCGAAAACTAGAAAGTTGGGAAAACGCACCCCCACTTCCTTGGTCCTTATCCAACACTTTTGGAGCTCTTTCTTCATCGTTGTCCGTAGAATCAGACTGTAGATTCTGATCCAGAATCAAAATATGCCTCCACGTGATGAGAATGACCCTTTCCGAAGCACTTGTGACCCTTACTCCATGGTTCTCTGCAAGTGTAACATAATTGCTTTCTTCAGAGCTCTTCACGAAGTTCATCATCCATCTTAGAATTAAACTTTTTGGTCTCATTGGAAGAATGTTTTTTGTCTTTCTTATGAGCAAAAATCCTTTGAAATTTTGGCCTTGGGGCAGCCAACTCCATGCTTCTAGGTTTCTTAATTGCTTCATCAAGAGTTGGTGGATCAAATGCTTTAACCTACCCCTTCAATGGTTCCATTAGTCCTTCAGAAAACAAGACTACAAGCCTTCTTTCAGTGATGTTGGGCACCATCATGGAAAGCCTCTGGAAATCAGCAATGTAAGAGTCAAGTGAACCATGTTGTTTTAGCTATGCTAACTCACGATACTTGACTTCAGGATCCTTGGTATCAAACCTCTCAATGAGTTTGTTTGTAAACTCCTCATAGGTACAAATAAGGTTATAGCCAAGAGTGACCAAACCGTTATACCACCACTCATGGGTGGCCCCATCCAAGTGTAAAGTAGCAAACTTGATGGCATCTTCTTCTAGCATCGGTCTTAGTGAGAGGTAGTTGTCAAGCTTCTGGACCCATGATCTCGCTAAACACTTATCACTTCAATCGTAGTGAGCCAAGGTCACCTTCCCAAGGGCTTGTTGGTAATCTCTTCGAGGTATAGGAGCACAATTCTCAACTCCTCCACCTCATCTTCTCTTCTTTTGGTTCATGTAATAATCCAAGGACAGAATCTCTCGGATCTCAACAGGAAGGGAAACATATTCCATGTAGTTATTCCTCACTTCATCTGGCATGGGTACTTTAGGCTCAACAGGTGGTTCCTCCCTTTGGGTAAAGGTAGGAATAAGAGGTCTAGAGGCTGATCCTCTAGTCACCTCAACATGTTGACCAATAGGTCTCCCACATGGATTTGCATTAGAAGCATTATTTTCAGTCTTTCGGTTCTACTACACTGGAGTAACTTGCTAATTCATCTTAGCTAGCAACTGGGACATCATATACATGGTATCAAACTTCCTCTCAATTCAAGCATCCCTATCTTCCTCACCGGCTGGTCCCTTCTCCCTATCCGCCATGGTCTCAACTGTAATGTCACGGTTCCTTACAACCTCTGAAAAAGTATCCTCTTCAAGAATGGGTGGGTTATGAAACTGTTGTCTCTTCAACTCTTTGTTGTAGTGTCATGTCCCCGAAATTGCAACACTAAAAGGTTAAAACCCAAACAGTAGAATACAAATAAATAAATGAAATGAATATTAAAAATATAAATGTTAATATTAAATTATTATAATATAATAAATATTATAAATATGTAAAGAAAACTAATATAAAAATAAATATTAGTAATTTAAATATTATTATTATCATCATAATCTAATAAATATTAAATAAAATATATAAAACTAACATAAATGAATATTTATTATATTAATATACAATATGTAAATATAAAATAAGGAAATACAATTACAAAGAAAATGATTAAAGGCAGCACTTAAGTCTGAAAATAGCGATTAGTTTAAAGGAAAACAAAAGCTTAATATCATTTAAAAGTAACACCTAGCTGACAAGGTGCAGCGATGCAATAAAGAAATAGGCATTCCATTAACAATATGGTGACTAAATACCAATCCCTAAACAAGCAGCAATTAGGTTTTATGCAAAGAAAAGGTGGCAATTAGGATTAAGGACAGTGAACACTTTCGTAAATAAAGGACAAGTCATTTCATGAAGATATCACATTTTGAAGAGGCATGTCTTTTTATGAAGATATAAATAATGATTACATTTGGAACATGGGGAAAAATAAATAAAAAAAGAAAGAGAAAGAGAGTGTAATCTGAAAAGAGAAATAAGGAAATAAATAATGAGATACCTGCTGTACATAAATACAGTTTGCAGCCATAAAATTATTAGGAGATAAGAGTAGAATATAAATAAAGAATAATTATATAAATGTATATATGAGTACCAACAATATAAGTAAGAAATGATTAATGTATGAATATCAATCAATATAAATAAATAATTATATATAGATATATAAATATCAATCGATATAGATAAGGGAATAAATACATAGAATATATACATTATATATGATTATGCAATAATGATCCTTGCAGCAATTATTGGGCCTTATAAGTAATTACGATCTTAATATAAAAATGAATAGATTAATATTTATTTATATATGTTTTTATCCTATGATCAATCAAATGTAAGATTGAAGGAAGGCGATTAAGGAATAAAGAGACATGGGAAGATACAGCAGATCAGGTGATGTACTCACTTAGCAATAATATTTAGCATATTTTGAATATAAGAAATAGATATTGCTAATCTGATTATTGATATAATGATTTCTTTAATCTTATCATAATGAGAATTATTCTAGGAAATGATTAACTTAAAGAACCATTGATAAACCAAAATATATTTGATTATAGGCATGAAATAAATCTTGGATGAATGCAAATGTATCTGATTGTGTAAAGATTGTCTGCCATGTGCTTGTAAACCTATCAGGAAGGACGAATCATGAGTGAAATGGATTGTCTAAAAACCCCACTTTCAGCCCCTTAGGCCCTAGACAAGGGATTGGGCATTGCAACCCCTTAGGCCCTTGACTAGGGATTGGATTATAGAAAGATGGGGGTCCCAGCTAGGTTTCTACCCCATTGGCCCGAGGCAAGGGATTGGGCAATAGGAGGTGGTAGGCCTTAGGCCACTTGGACTCTATGGTTCCTCTCCCCTGATAAGACGAGTGTCTTTTGAGGTGTTTCCATGAGTGGAGTATGCAGGTACTAAGCCCCTAGGCAAGAAGGATTATAATGGACAACCTCTTGAGCTTTACATGAAGGCTTCAGGGCGGATCCACCTATGGCACTCCTCTTATGTCTTCATTATTGCTTTATGATTATGAATATATTTTGGATATCTAGATATTATTGCTAACAGATATATGTGTATGTGGAAATGTTATTAAATTGGTGAATGCAGATTTCAATATAGGATTATTTCATTGGAGAAACACATTCCTTTTTTAAAGAAGAAACCCTAAACCTAATCAACAATCGAACTCTAGGGAAAACAAGAGAATTCAAGAGCAAGGCTAGGTAAGGGACATTACATGTAGTATCTAGTTTCTCTATCACTCATCTAACAAACTGATCATTGAAATCACAAGCTAGTAAAATGACCAGCGTTGATACCACTATAATATCCCCCTTAGTTTTTTTTTTTTTACAAACAACTTCACCCGTTAACGTTAGCTTAAAAAAAGATAAGCAAACTAGAATGTAACCCTTCACTTTCTGAACACCCAAATCCCGGAGTGGGCAAGGTGAGAGCATATGGTGTAACGGAAGCTGATAATAACAATCTGAAAATACTGGAAGTACAATGCTATTGGTGGCAAGCCAGCCAATTGAGAAATTTCAAAACTAGGCGGGAAGCAAACCTCTTCCACTTTTCAATGGGCTATAGGAAAGTAAATGAAATGTAAATGCTTAGGCAGCAAGCCAGCCTCTTCTACTTTTCAGCAGGTAACAAAGGAAAGCAACTAGGTGGCAAACCAGCCTCTTCCACTTTTCAGTGGGAATGAAAACAAAGTGCAAAAATGAAAGAGTTGATTAGTACTGCTGAATCAGCGTTACAATATTGAAAAAATCTTACAATGAAACTGAGATAATTTAGCAACTTGGAAGCCCAAATGTTAGACAATGATCTCCATATTAAATTCAAAGATGAGCATCAAGAAAATAAGGTAAAATACTAAAAATACCAGGTCTGATACAGAATTGCAACATTCTGATTTTTTGATCAGCAACCCTGGGAACCACCAAAATGCTTGTATCTTTGTCAAATCACCTATGAATGAGCCCAAATAAAAAGCAAATGATGCCTAGAGGATGGGCGTCCATGTTCATGCAAAAAGACTCCACCAAATAGCTCCGTATTTTTCTGCACGTTTCCCAATGCACTCACAAGAATGGTACAGCCTCCTTGAAATGGGCAACCTTGTCTCAAAAATCCAAATCTTCACCAAAAATCACAAAACCTTGAGCAATGGGGCACCCAAGAATGAGGAATGCATAGGCCCAATACCCAAAACAATCTCTCGTCTCCTCAAATCAATGCGAGCCAAAATGTGCTTCAGCCATAACCAAACAAGCAACTTGCAAAACTGAAGAAAACACACTAAAAAGGAATAAATTGGAAGCAAACTCACTATCACACCCAAAATTAGAAAACATCAAATGAAGCCATCTCCATTGAAGCTCAATTGCACCCTTTGAATGAAGGAACACCAACAATCAGCTAGGAGCTATCTTGCAAGCCCGAAATTGAATAAGGCTAGGAGGTATTCCATCCCCGAAGCAAGAGTCTAGATAAAATCTGGTAGCACTTCATTATGAGATGACTAATGGATACCAAATGAAGAGGCAAGGCCCTGTATATATATCTTTTCCAACTCAGAAATTCAAACTTGCTTTTCCCTCCAAAAGGGGCGCCCAAATGAGGATGATTAAAATAATCTTTTAATTTCAACTTGACTTAGACTTGGGCGCCAACTTTACTTTGCAAATGTTTGAACTTAATAAAATGCAAATATATCACCCAAAAAGGACGACCTCATAAAAAAACACAAGTTTAGAACAACTTAAGTCATCAGTCTAGGCGTTGGGGGCCAAAAAGCATAATATTAAAATATAACTTAAGTTACCACCTTCCAAAAAAGGCTCCAAGAAAGTTGGGGATGCATCTACATATATTGCCCTGCCAGAAATAGACACTAAGTGTTGAACTGTTCCCAAACAGCATTGCCAAAAATAGCACTTACTAAAAATAGCATACTGCTAAAAATAGTGACTCCAAACTCTGTTAGAGGACAAACCGAGCAGCTGTCATAACTTACTAAAAGTAGTAAGTCCAAAAATGTCCTCTGATGAAAATGCATGTCGCACCATTCTAAAGCCCTCTAAAAACCCAAAATGACCCAAAAATCCCTCTCCCAAACTTCTGCATGCAACCCCTAAAAACTCAAAAGGAAACCTCCTAGGAAACAAGAAACAGTAATTTTGCTTCTGATTAGTCTACGGGCCTCCAGAATAGGCTAAAGGTTTCAATATGAACTAGTGCTGAGAAGGGGACATTACATGTAATCCCCAAAAAATTTCCTTCTATCAATAAAGAACTTGATCCAGTTAGTAGTCCCTCAACTGAGTTGCCTAATAATTAAAAAAAAAAGAAAAATCCTACGAACTTGTTCTACAAAAACTAAAAGAAAGTCTCAGGTTGCTAGTTTAGCTACTCCTCCCACTACTCCCAAGTTCTTCAAAACATTGATTCTAAGGTTTCCAAAGAACTTGCTCATACAATTTTCATGGATAAATCCAAAAGGTAAAAAGCTACTCTTGATAATGTTAATCCTCTATCGTAGGAGGAGACACTTGATCAAGAAGGTGCTACTCCTAGTGTAAGGGGGTGATATGGCAAAGCAAGGGTGAAAAATGGAATCCACTATTTTTAATCAAAAAAGTAGTAAAAAGGGAAGGAAGAAAAATTGCAAATGCTTTGATAGATTGTACCAAAACCAAAGACCTTCCCCTTCCCCTACCCTCCCCAATCCATAAATGATGCTAAACTATGTCTGCTAGAATGTTAGAGGATTGTAATCCTCTTACTAAAAACGCATTTGAAGATCCTTTTGTAATAATATGCCAACAATGGATTGTTTACTCCTCCAAGAAATTAAAGTTGTGGGCTTCCAACTTGAATGTGCTCTCAAATTTGTTTGGAGGGACTCCATGTTCTATTTTACAAAACATGCCCAAAGGAAAGGTGGTGCTGCTATTTTGATTGCTTCTAAATGGGCTCCCTTTATTAGTGAGTCTAGATGTTCTCCTTGTACTAGGGTGGTTTGGGTGACTATCATTAACAATGATATCAATTTGGTATATGTTCTACAAACACCCCAAATCACTATAGGGAGAAAAGTGAACTGTGAAAATGGATTTCTTCCTCTCTCGAATGTTCCCTGGATTATAGGTGGTGACTTAAATATGGTTGAACAAAAAGAAGACAAAATTGGTGGGAATCCAAAGTCTTGGAAAAGAAATGAATTGTATGTTTGGGAGAAATCTAAGAGATTTCTGAACTTGTAAAGTGGCCAACTAATTTTTTTTGTATGTTTGGCAATTGTTTGACAAAATGACAGTTGAGGTAGCAATGCATAAACAGATTTTACATTTATCAGATCTGAAATTATAATTTTGAACTCACATAGACCTTATTGGAGTGGTATGGCTGGCTGATCCAACTAGGTTAAGTACTGTACAGCTGTGGTAGGAGCTTACAATGACCAAACAAACTATTTTTAACCCTCCTTGCTGCTGATGTAATGCAGATCAGACCCTGGAAACACATCAAATCTCAAAGTGCCAAATAAGCATGTATGGACTATCCTCACAACTAATGTCTCCCAAATCAGCAATAAATATCTGTAATGTCCTTGGCAAAATCGGACCTTGTTTTCACCTTTTCATGCCTTGGACATTTCGTTATACACTTGTCTTGCAAAATCTGTACTTACTGGTTGTAGTATTCTTTTGATGTTTTTGATGTCAATGATGATAATAGGAATTCAATGAACTTAAATAAACAAGTGCAGCTTGTTGTTATGAAATAAGAGCCCAATGCAATGCTTCCCTTTGATTTTTCAATGACCACAATTGACTACAATTGTTTACCTACAGCTAGTAGACATTTCTACAACACATATCATCCATACTAAGAGGTGCATCTACTCAGAATGATAGCTACAGCAACTAAGATAATTTGACAAACACTTGGCATACAAACTTGGAGATGAAACAATGCACCTACAGCCAAGGCATTATGTCAAACACTTATTATGCAAACTAGTCATACAAATAGTAAGCTACAGCCTTTAGACATTATGTCAAACAGTTGGCATGCAAAGTCCAAACTTCATTAATATAATTCTGAGATGAACTTCAACTAAATACAATGCTAATATGAATGATTGCTGGGCTAAGGAAGATGACTGAATTGTCATTAGAATTTCAACTATGCAAAGCCTACATGCTGCGATTTGTCTTCAGACTTATTACAAAGCATAAATAAGCAAATACAATGCAAGGAACCTGACATAGAAGGCTGATAATAACTACAAATGATTGGCAGACTGTAGATGACCTAAACAGCAATTTATGAAGTCTTCAATATCTAGAAAGAAGCCTCCAAGAGTGCTGCCCCTGCTTCTGACTTGCAGCCACTAGATAAATTCATTGCAGCCTGGAAACTCCTCCAATCTATGCCCAAAATTGTTGCCAAGATTCAAGAGAAAGATTGCTCCAATACCCACCAGCATTCGTCCTCCCAAAAGTGAGATATGAATAAAATCATCCAAAGGTACTGTTCACATCATTGTAGCGGCATTGCAGCAGCTGGATGAAAATTCCAAAATCTTCCACACAAACCCTCCAACTGAACTTTATCAATTTCCTCCAATTTGATCACTGAAAATTAACATTAAATCTGCAATGAAACCCAAATAGGAAGACTGAAGTATCTCCCTCAAATATTCCAAACTAGGGTTGATATTTCACAACCAAAATTGGAAGTAACCAGCTAGGTTTGGTCTTTCACAAACGAAGACTGGAAATCAACAAGCTAAGCATTCAGCTTCAGCAATGTAGTAGAAAAAGTGTATTCAACTCTAGATGTCCAAATGCATAGCCAAAACCTCTTTTTATACTTTTTCAATCTCACACCAAGAGGCTTCTAGAAGATTCCTGTTTTATTCCTTAAGTGACTTTATTATTTTATTATTAAGTCACTTAAGTCACTTTTTATTATTAAATTAATTAAATAATAAGTCATCCCTTTTGATATTTTAATTTTTTGGAATAACTTAATAAATAATTAATTTAATAACCCCTCCTGATTTAATTAAATCATCAATCAAGCTATCCTCATAAAATATCAATAATTTAGACAACTTAATTAAATAATTTAATCAAATCGCCATACCTCCAATTCAGGGACATGACAATATCTCAAAAAAATTGTTCACCACCCTTGAAAAATAATTTTTGAATTCTTGTGTGATTGGGCTACCTCTAAAAATAATGTCAAAACCCTCCAATGATGCCAACCAGAAGCTGGTATGACTGTAACAACTTAGATCCAACCCTTTAGGATACCAAAAAGACTCACCAAAAATCTGAAAATCAATATATAAACCCTCAATTATGCTTTGGCGATGAGATGATGATATTTGCTTGCATAAAACACTATACCAGCATTGTAGCAAATTGAAAATATCTCCAAATCCTCCACAAAGCAACACCGTTGTGATTCCAAAATGGAATCACTCAAGATTGGAAGCAAGGGTTTTCATCCTTGTTCCTAATTGTGGAATCTAAGAGGTTTCCATCGTCTCAAACCCCAAACAAACCAAGGATTTTTATCCTTAGATGCCCTAGACTGAACAAATTTGCTCAAATATGGAAATTATTTGCAAAATGGTGATAGCTTGAATGATCATGAAATGAGGAAACCTGGAAAATTGCTCCCTTTATAGTTGCCTTTTTTAGGCCCTCCATTTATTTATTTATTTATTTTTTTATTTTTATTTTATTTTCCCTCCAAGTGTTCAAAATACTTTATATTTAAGTGTTTAAAAAACCACTTTTTTTAATTTATTAAAATGATATTTTTTATGTTGCCCCAAAAATAAAAGTGACCAGGCCTGACTTCAAAATATTATTAATAATTTTAATCTGAAAAGGGGGACATGACATCTTTTCAGTCTACTCATAATTTGCAAGGCATCTGAAAGGGCACAAGATATTTTATGTGTCATAACTTTCATCAATTTGTATTTTGTTATTTGTTTAGGATAGTTTTTGTTTCAAAACATGCCCTCTGTAAAAAGGAAATATATGTATTTTTTTTAATTTGCCAAGTAGAAAATTTAGGATCTGCAAAGTCCAACTATGCAAACTATGAAATAAACAAATACATTCCTGCAAGCACAAAATTATCCTAACATTGCAAAATGGAAATTAACAGAATTTGACATGGGGTCTACTTTTGTATGAAACTGAGGTTGCTGCAAGCAAAATATGTGAATGTTAATGATAGGGAATCTAATTTTTCCTATCCTACTTGTATTTGAAGAAAGACTATAAGACTATGGCTTCTTTTGGATCAAGCTCTAATGCAAGCGTTATAAGATTAGTTTAAATTGTCTTGTATTTGGAAGTTTACTGACACCTGTATAATGTAAAATAAAAAACTATGAAATAACAGAATTAAAATTTATAACTTATAGTTCAGCATTAGTCATATAAAAGTGCTTAATCTAGGATTCTAGAGCACTTACATTATTCCTTGAATACCAGATCTTGCATTTGAAATTCTCTGGACACAACAAGACATGTCAATACCAATCAGTTCAGTGGTTGTAAAGATAAAAAGTTACATGGCTAATGAGCAACAACTTTTACTAGGATCTAAAATATAAATTTAAAAATGTAGTCCTAAGAATATGAACTTCAGCCAGAGAAACAGAAAAAAGGCGACTACATTTGACCTATTCATCATCTAGTCATTATTCATTAACAAGAAAGCACATCTTGCCTGATCAAGAAATTGTTCAAACAATATAAAAGAAGTATTTTCCATTCAAATATATATATCCAAACAAGTGAAAGTTTGTCCCTAGCTTTACTATTGAAATGAAGACTTGGAGATTGACAATCAAAGAAGATTTTCTAAATTATAATCAAAATGATCAGTTGAGAGATTGACCAATAAAAAATTTAAGCCATCTGATTACATCCAAAGAATGAGAAGAACCCAAAAAAAGACAGCAATTATGAGATAGAAAATTTGTTACAATTTTTGGATAATACCTGGTTTATAACTGGTGAGGAACGATATGCACCACAAGGTGTGTCATTTGGTCTGTAAAGTGGAATGTGAGTCAAGAGAATTCTTGGGAGTGGATTTGCATCTGAAGCAATTCAACCAATTGGTTACTATCTTTCTAGTCTGTGAAAAACAACAGAACTATACTTTCATCTGGAATCCAAGCCAGTACACTTATGATACCTGCTGATACGTTTCGGATGAAATTCCATGAACTAGAGGTAGAATTTTCATTCATAGATCCTGCAATAGCAAATACACTGATCATTGTTTCCAGGCATATTACTCAAATAACAACAAAAGATTAAAAGAACAATGGAATACCACTCTACTCATTTCAAACCCCATAATATATCATGACCAAAATTGTTAACATTTGTTACATGTATAAACATTGCTGAAACATTTTACTTCCTTTACTCTTTTCTTTGCAAAAATGATTTTGACTTGATTTGCTAAAGCATAAACAAGACTGGTACATTATCATGTTCTTTATCGAGAACTAATTCTGAAAATTCCTCAATGATAAAAAAAATCCAGTTGTGTTGCATGGGGACGCGTCCCCACCTCTCAAACCCCCATCCTTGTCCCTTGGGGCGTTTCAGGGACAGGGGGATGTTAGAGGATGTCCCCTAGCCATCCCCCCCAAATCTAGAAAATGCGGAAACATTCTGAAACGTGTCCCCAAAATCAGGGATGGTAGGAAACACATAGGAGACACCTGGCTGTCCCCAAGGCGGTCAAGGACGTCTCAGACATCCCCTAACCGTCCCGTGGACGGCTAGGCATCCCTTGTTGAAAAACAATTTTTAATAATGTTTTTAAAAATAATCGTTCATAACATTAAAAAAAAGACTATTAAATATATCATGATAGCATTATAACAGCAATGTAACATGACAGCATTATAACAGCAGCAATAAATATATCATGACAGCAATTTAACAACAATTAAATTAATCATGACATTAGTGACAACAAAAACTGTAGTCTAACAGCAATAAATATATCATGATTTAGATTCATAGTTAATGATATAAGTTATACAACAGTTAATATTAACAGAAATAATTTGGATTTCTAATTTTAATGTTTCATTGTTCAAAAAAGCATCAAAATTCAAAATTCTTCATATGTTATTAGAGTGCAAAAGAGATTAAAGGTACATTTGTCATGGTCTAGTACAGTGCGGTATTGTGTGAGAAGTACAAACAAAATATTTCTTTTTGGAATGTGGTTGGCATGTAGGCTCCTATAGACGTCATCCAACATTATTTTAACATTGTCATGGTATATTACTACTGTTATACGGGTGTTATTAACTTGTAGAGATTTGACACTCTCTCTCTCTCTCTCTCTCTCTCTCATATATATATATATATATGTATGTATGTATGTATGTATACGTATATATATATATATGTGTGTGTGTGTGTGTGAGAGATACATATACATATACATATATGTATATATATATATGTATACATACATACATACATATATATATATGTGTACATATATATATGTATGTATGTATGTATACGTATATATATATATATATACACATATGTATATATATATATTGCTGTCCCCCAGCCGTCCCCAAAAAATGGCCCTCAGATTGCCATCCCCGAAACGCATCCCGTACCGTCCCACAGTCCCTATCCCAGAAACACCGTGGAACATAGGAAATCCTTCAATTTCCCATCCTATACTTTTCCAAAGTTAAAGATCCAAAGCACATTTATACTTATTTCTCTTCAACCAAGAATCATTTAATAAGGTCTAAATATCAATGGTAAATTAAGTATTTAAAGCAGTGTTAAATTAACACTGCAGCTCATGAATTTCAATATCTCCTCATTGCTTACATACTCCAAGTTCACCTTTACCAAAATACCAGATTGAGAAGAAAACAAATGAGTATTGATCCTGATTGTTTCTCTAATTGGAATTGAAGCAAAATAGATATTAGATACGGCTACAACATAACACGTTTTATCTTTGGCTTGGGATGAAACCAAATTGACTGTCCCTCCCAGCCTTCCTCCCACAGAAAGTAATTGGTACTAGCCTAAGAATTGCTACGCAACATGCAATAATGTAGTAGTTAGAAGAGAAAATATTCTAGAATGATGTATTGTTCAAGAGATCTGACTAGACAGGGAAGAAGACTAAAAACTCCTTAAAGGCTAAAGACCCTTCTGTATTGATGACAAGAGAGATTTTGGTTCAAAACCAAGATGATATGCCAACTTTCAAAGGTTCAGATTGTTAAAAACACAAACAATGTAGAAAACAAAAAACACTCTTTTACGAGCAAGTATTAAGGGAAATAGAATGAGTTACACAAAACATTTACGAACCGAGAAAAATAATGGCTGCTCCTAATGAGCTAAGAATTTACTTGTGATAGCAAATAGCCTGAAAAATTGTTGCAAGACTTTCTCAAAGAACCATGGTTCAAGTAGGTAGACACGATCGTTGAATGAGAAATTCATATCAAATTGATTGATATGCATTGGTTATGGATGACCATCTTCCATAAAGAAAAAATTATATAGTAGATAGAAGTATTGTGCCTCTTTCAAAAGGTATCAAACAAGATCCTGCAACTATAGGACAGGTACTATTGTAGAAATAGTAACCATCAAATATCAGATTTTATCTTCACTCGTGTCTTTGACATATGCAACCATGAACTCGATCCAAGTATCATCCTCTAGGAAAGGCTGAAGATGTTCAAAGAAAACATCCATCACCTATTCCTGACTTTTCAAAACTACAATTGATAATAGTCCTGCACCTTGTGTTGGGGACACTTATTGATCATCTCCATCAATTGATCATTCATCTAAGCAACCCTCGGAGTCTAAATCTGAGAGACAACCAAGGTTTGAATCTTCAAGCACTGGATCATTATCAAAGTATCCCTGCTGAAAAATATCATCTTCTGATAACTCACTTTTACATCCATCATCCCATATTGCTGGTCCTTGGACACACTAAGGCTCTTCAATTTCAACAAAGCAATCGGTTTCAATGAATACACTTTTAGGAAGAAGAAAATAATTAGGTTCATATTATCAATCATAGTGTTGTCTCCAATCACAATAGCAAGATTGTGAATATAAATCTCTGGCACTACTTCTTTTTCATTGATCATCCATCTTTCTTCTTCTTTGATAACTTAAAGGAAAAGATCCACTTCTTTTTCATTGACATGTATTCGATTTCTAAAGGATGTGTCAAATGTCATGAGGAAATTCTTTGCGTCCTATACTGAAGATCTACTTTCAGGGTGTTATAGAAAACTATCACAATTTGGCAAAGAATCCTTCTCAAGAAATTATAATTTGATGGGTACCTCCAAAACTAAATTATCTTCAAGAATAAGAAAATCTTGTCTTTTATCTAACTATGATGCTTCTTTGATGTCTTGAACAAAAATACCAACCTCCGATGACCAAGTCTTCAACTTTTCAATCAATATCAACTGAGATTTTTCATCATGAGTGCTAATAGAAACTACTAAATTTGAAGCTGAAAACTCTTGAGAGAAAAATATATTGCTCTTCTTTGATTATACTAGTATAGATTCTTCGGACAAGCCTTCAAATGAAGAAAAGAAGCAATTGGATTCATCATCATCATCATCATCTCTAGTGCATTTGATGACTTCTTGTTTGCAATTTTGGTCCTAAGATGTTTGCGTGACTTCATCCTCCTTAGATAACTTCAATTTCCTCTTCCATCAATAGTCCTTCAACCTCAAAGAACATAAGCAAAATGGGCAAGACTTCTACTGCTAGTGGATACTCTTGTTCCATCATATTAGGTTCACATTGGGTATATTTGTTATGCCCTTACTTCCATAGTGTATATGGTTATGAATAGTCGGCTTGTGGCTATCTTAACTCCTAATTAAGTCATGTTATCATTATTATATTATTATTTAGTTAGTTGGATCAGCCTAGGTCTTATATAGGGGTGTCTAAGTTGGCCTAGGTGATATCCTAGGCATAAATAGGTATATATAGGAGGTTGTGAGTCTTATTTCATCATCATATTGTGAAGTGTGTTCTCATTAGAGATATTTGGAGGTTTTCCCCCTCGAAGTGGCTTGTTATTCTCAATTATTATCAAGTATTTGCAGCATATTTCATATCATATTCTTCTATAAGCAAGTTATTCCATAACAAGTGGTATCAGAGCATGATCTTGGCACCGTAGAGGCAAGGTTTTTTCTCAATATTAAAGGCGATTTTGGAAAGAGCATATCTTTCAGATTTTCGAGAATTTTTTTCTAATTTTTAAAGGGTTTTTGAAGAACATATTAAAGAAGCTACAGTCCAAATTTTAGAAGAATTGGAGCAGAATTTGTTAGAGTAATTGGTTATTTACTTGATTAATTAAACAATATTTGGTTAATTAATTAAGTTCCCTTTTATCTCTTTTACACTTAAGCTAACTTTACATGCATAATAATTAATTATTTTATTAATTATTAATGTGCAAGCCTAGGGTTTTCCCTTTTAGGTCTTTTTCACCTATATGAGGTTGTAAACTTTTCTTTTGTAAATTAATTCTTTTACACATTGGCAATATTGAGCTCCATATCTTTGAGCATTTTTTGTTGTGTTGTTTCTCTTTGCTTCTCCCTGTAATAGGTGTTTTAGCTTGCAGAGATCTTTAAGCTCCTTCATGGTATCAGAGCCTCAGGTCTGAAGCTCCCTGTTCTTGTTTTTGAGATCTTGCATTAGAAGCTGAGGTTCTTAAAAAAAACTAGGCGAATTTAAAAGGGGTTCTTAAAATTTTTTGTGGCTTTGCACCCACAGTACGCAAGGTATCGCCGGACCTGCAAGTACTGCAGGTATTGCAGGCGGCAGTACTCTTCTCGTCTTCGGCATCCTCTGTTTCCGGCCGCCCGTTGCCGCCGCCCCGTCGCCACCATCGTCGCCTTTTGCTGCAGCGGCCGCCGTGACCTGTGTTTTTCCAGCCTCCGTCATCGCCTTTTGCTGCAACGACCGCCACGACCGGCGTTTTTTCGGCCACCCGTCGCCGCCGCTGCTGGTTCTTCGGCATCCCATCCCCGTCACCGCCACTGCTGGTTCTTCGCCCGCCCCTGGTCGGGCCGTCGCCGCCTGCCGCTGGGTTTCCCAGCCGCTTTGTCGAGGCTTCGCTGCCGCTACCGAGTCCCACCGTCACCACCTCTGCCCCTGGCCGAGCTCCCAGCCGCCGCCCTCGCCGAGCTCACTGCCAACCCGCGCTCCCAGCGCGCCGATCACATTGGTGACCAAGGGCTTCGGCCCTCTACTTGCCTCCAGCCCCCTGGTCGCTCAGCAGACTAGGGGCTTTTTTT